>JAYDZG010000043.1:7482313-7499759 GCA_034509265.1 Microcambeva bendego
AAATGCCAGAAAGTGAATGTTTCTTCATAAAAAAAAATATTAAGAGCAAGTAGGTGTCCATTAACCAGTTAACCAGTCAGAGTTATGGCCCAAAAGCTTTCTAGTCTATACTTGGCTCATTATTTATTTAATCTGTGTACACGTGATTTGAATATATATTCTTTGTCTGTTTACAAACTTTCCTGTGAGATAAGGGGACAGAGTTGTGTGAAATGTTCATGTTTTCATGTCAAATAACAATGAATGATGTGTAGAGGTAAGCAATCTGTTGTGCATGTACAGTATTGCATTATCACATTTACTTAGACAGTATCTAGTATTACTAAGCTAGTATTACTTAGCCTTAAAACTATGTCTACTTAATATTAAACTTATTTTATTAATTGTCATTAAATTTTGCATTGTTTACTAATAAATGTAATTCCTTAAATCATGAATAATCTGCTGCAAGAAGTCAAATCTCAGTGTCTAACTTGCGAGCTTTGATGAAGTGTTTCCACAATTTTGTTCACCAGTGTAGTAATACACTGAAAATGAAATTAAAGACAATATGACTGTTTTCATTTATTATTTACTAAAACAAAAGACTGTATTTCTGATTATCTTTTATATCTAAATTATGAATGCCATTTTATTAGTGAGGTAGGAAAACGATGCAAAAAAACTTTAAATTAAGTCCAATTTGGCTGGAAAACCCCAAACCTGGCAACCAGGCGTATAGAGCCAGAGCCCTCTGCTGTGAGTATCAATTAAATTTACATGTCAAATTGATCTGAAAGGTGGAATTTCTCAATCAGTTTTTTACTATAGACTTGATTTTCTTTCTTTAGTTGATATGGATGTCAAATCACAAATTATGGTACAACATGTATGTCCAGCTGCTAGCTGTAGTATTCAAATGCTTCATAATATTAAATGTGTACTAATGTGTCACTTAGAACCATCCGATTTTTCTTCACTGGGAAGTGGAATGAAGCATCCCATGTTCATAAATGTTATATCCCCAAAGCTATAAATATTCCATCCAGACTCTTGTTTTAGACACAAACTGCAAGAATAAGAGCCTTTACGATGACAGTGAACAAATTCTTTTGCACTTCAGCCTGACAAGAACACTATGTGTAGTAATTTATATTTAAAGCCCAATCACATCCTCTTTCTTTCTTATCACCTTGGTCTACAGTGACAGCAGCAATCGCATTGTTTACTAATAAAGTCAGTATCACATTCCCATTGCAAACATACTGCATAAATCTTGAGGTTGCAGTGAGGTGTAAATGACATCCCTCCAAACTAGCCATGCTACTGTGAAATATATCCCGGCCAGATGGAGTATCCCACTGTTGCTGGGAAAATCTGCCAGAAGCCGTACCCAGCTGCCACATTTCAAATTCTGCCTCAGGGAACAAACTCAGTAAGATAGCTCAAGCCCCAGATATTCAACATCGTCAAGACATTACTAAACATCTTACAAAGCATGTCCATCCCCTTCAAAACCATGGGTATTTATCTGGAGTCCCTCTGCCCCCTTTAGCTATAATGACCTCCACTGTTCTGAGATTTTTTCCATGAGATTTTTAGTGATATTCTATCAATTTAATCAAAAGATCATTTGTGATGTCAGTGCTCAGTGCAGACCACTAGATGTTATTATTGTTAAAATGCTGCAATTTCTTTTTCCCTACATATCTGCATTTAAGTGCCCAGGTGGAGCAGTGGGATTTTATGCTAGCACACCAGTGTCGAGAGTCTGAACTCCTCGGTTTGAAACGTGGACCATGATCCACGTGGCAACCCATAGGGGGAGCATATTTGCATTTAATCTTAAACAAACCTACATAAATAGCCAGCACATAAAATCATTAAGTGTATTGATGAAAGCTGGACCAAACCAACTGGCTAAAATACGAACACCTGGCAACCCCACAAAAGCTCCATTTATATTTTTTATAGTTATATTCATGGGCTGCATTGTTAGGTGTGGATGGTAGCATGTTTCCTTAATCTAATTTAATTCCTGTTATATTCAAAGCAGTGGTTTGCCTGCCCAAGTGTTAAGGAGCTAGCAAAACATATCTACAACCAAAGACAATACCAAGCCTGCTTGTTTGGTGTTTCCCCAAAAATAAACGTCTTTTGATGGATAATGATAGCTTTCAATGAAATTACCAGAAAAAGACACTTTACTTGCTATCTGTTTGTTAAACAATCTTCCTTATGTTGTATATGACAGCAATATACAGTATCCAATTAACCTCATGTAATTAACAGAACCTGTGTCCAAACCTGAGTGACAAGATGAAGTTTCCAAAGTCTAAGAATGAGGAGCCTACATCTCCTGGACAGTGTGTGTATTACAAAGATAATATGAATATCATTGTGTTTCATACATGAAACTCAACCCACTAATAAATGTGAATCTTTTATGCAGTGGCAATCAAAAAGAGATCCAAAGTTCCTGGTGTGATGATTACCCAATTTGTCGAGGAAATTCCTTCTGGAAAAAGCCACCCAGACTTCACACGGAAACCCATCGCACTGACTATTCAGGAAGGTAAAATTCTGTGTCCAAGATGACTTAACAAAAAAACAATTAACTAATTATACTTTGTGAGCAAAATCCTGCAAAGCAATACTGACTTTTTATCTTTCTCCCAACAGGAAAGCTAGCTTTTTTCAAAGCAATCGTCACTGGAAACCCAACACCAGCTGTAAGATGGGCTCGAAATAATGGGGATATTTCTGATGCAGAAAAATACACTGTTACGTATGACAAAATCTCAGGAGAACATCAGTTACAGGTACCATATGAGTAAATGTAATACAAAAAATTGTAGAAATATGTGCTGTTAAGATGAGTCCTCATTTCAGCTTGTTTTGAGAGATGATGGATGCCAGGAATGGTCAAACTTAAATCCAAGTTAAAGCCACTTTGGTTATAAAGCTGTCAAAGAAAAACTTCACGTGCAATTAGGAAAATGTTAAATTAAATCACACGATTACTTACCGTTAATGATTTGGAATAAAAATGAAATATATATATTTTCATGGAACACTTATTACATATTTAAATACATTTCTAGTTGTAATATGGTTACAGGAAAAGCAAAACTTATTAAGTTATTACCTATATCAATTCTCAATGTAATTGTTAAACAATAGGCATACAAATAAGAATATTAACAATATAGTTTGATCTAGATGCCTAATGTGACTGTGGACCACGCTGACACCTACAAGTGTTTGGCAGAGAATGAGTTTGGCCGTGCAGTTGTTACTGCCACACTGAACATAATTGAAGGTAATAAGAGTAATAAGTTCTACTGTCTGAATTCAAAGCTGTGACATGCTATCAGAACCGCTGGAGGAACTAAATAACACAATTTCTTTGATAGTTGGATTCAAGAAAAGCAAGGAATTGCAAGAATCACGAACAGGTAGGTCCAATGTACCTATTCCATTTAAGAGTTGAAAAATGTCTGAAGCCATCATGTTGTATCCTACCACTTAACTTAAACGTTTTATAGCTCACCGTGAACAGCCAGCTGATTTCAAAAAGACTTTGAGAACTCGGTAAGATAATGCAGCTCTTCTTCACAATGAACAAGAAATATTTTTGCTCCGTCAAGGTCAATGACCTCAAGAAGGTCATTTAATAATTATATACAACAGACCAAATATGTGAATAGATAATAAATGTTCTTGTTTTTTTAATAGACATGATCATCGAAAAGAAGAAAGAAAGGATGGAGAAGTTGATGAAAGATTCTGGGAGCTACTGTTGAGTGCTGATAGGAAAGACTATGAGCGTATTTGTGCTGAATATGGAGTAACTGACTTCCGTTGGATGTTAAAGAAGCTGAATGAAAAGAAAAAAGAAATAGAAGAAAAGCAGGCGCAGGTAAAATGTCAACCAAAGGCATTGTTGATAATAGCATAATATAATACCATCGTTAATTAAACATCCCAGCTAATCTGTACAAATAAAAGTGTTTGTGAACATAGCCTAACCAGACTTTGCTTTCCTCCAACAGTATGTTGAATACCTGAGCAACCTGAGACATATTGAGATAAAAAATTCTGGATGTGCGCAGTTTGAATTTGAGATGGATCTTAAGGATCCCAATGCAAAAATCTACCTTTTTAAAGTGAGGCACTACACTAATTTTACACTTTATTGCTTTTAACTGATGAAAATCTTCAGCATTAATATGATTTTGTGATTTTGATACTAAAGGATGGAGTTATGGTTGAATTAAACTCTGACACGGATGAAAAACACAGTCTGCGTCAAGTTGGCAGGAAGTTTATCTTCACTGTTAATGGTCTGTCTCCAGAGGATGCTGGACTCTACCAAGTCGATGTTGAAGGAGTCAACATCTTCTCTACTGACTTCAAAGGTAAGGTTCATTAAACACCTTTAACTTTTTTTTACATTGGGGCATGGCATAAACTAACGTTCAACTTTTGTGTACAAGCAGCAGGCGAGTAGCAAAGTATTGGGACACTTAATTATTTTTGAATTCATGTGTTTAAGCCACACCAGTCGATAGTAGTGGTAATAAATTATACAATGGAAATGATTTGATTTCAGCTTTGTAGTAACAGTGAAGAAAATGTCCTATTCCAACATTACTCTGCTCATAGCAAGGTGTTTATTTGTATGAGGAAAAGCTTGTTTAAAAGAACCTCCAGCTGCCTGCACTGATCTCTAACCTAAACCCTAAAGAACAGCTTCAGAATGAACTATAACGGTAAAATACTCAAGCCCACCGGAGCTGATATCTTGAACTCGTCGGCTGAGCACCCACTTTCAAAATAATTTACAAGGTATTGGCTGCAATAAATTTTCCATAAGTGTGAATAAATGTGTTGCCAAGTAATCACTTACTCTCCGTCCAGGTTCCATTCCTGACTAGCATTGAAGGGTTTTCACCAGTACTAATTTAAAACAGATTAGGATGAAATAAACTAATACATTGTATTTTTCACTTGCTTTAAGCCATATTGTATATTATAATCTGTTCTGTATGAGCACAGTTCCCACTGTGGAGTTCCTGGTAAAGATTGAAGAAGTAAAGGCAATTGAAAGAGAGGATGCAGTGTTCGAGTGTGTTCTGTCCGCTCCACTTCAAAAGATCAAATGGATGGGGAAAAGTGTCCCCTTGGTTCAAGGTCCAAAATATGACATTACTGTGTCAAAGGATTTGTTGATTCATCGATTGGTGGTGAAGGACTGTATGATCGTGGATAAAGGCATATATGCTGCTGAGGTTGGAATCAAGTCCTGCAATGCCTGGCTGTTAGTTGAACGTAAGTTCATATTTGCCAGTCTGAGGCATTTGGTGCACATATAAACACCATATTTTGTTGAACAAAGAAATGTACAACATTTAACAACTATTATTATAGTTTTCTTGAATAAAATGTTAATGGTGAAATTATTTGACTTCTTTACTAATAATACTTGGGGATAGTTTAGAGTAGTCACACGTATAGACTACTTAGTAGACATATGGAAATCAGAGCTTTAAGTATAAATAGAAGTTTTGCAGCATCCACATTAGCAGCAGAAAACTCTTAGATTATGCTAAATTGAGAGAAAAGGGGAAAAAAATCATAAAAAGCTACAAAATGGGGACAAATTCACACAAGAGTCAAGCCTATTATTGTTGCCAAGGGGGAGCAAACTTTCAATCAATGCACATGGTTTTAAATAGCATGTTTAATACGCTTAGGTCTCTACATATATTAAGCCAGGTAGTTGAGCATAATTCATATATAAATGCTGAGTTAGGTATAATTAGTGCTGCACTGCTCCTGTGACCTGGGTTTCCCCAAGTCTGACATTTTTTTGTTTTCTCTCAAACATGTCAGTAGGTGGACTAAGCATTGCCCCCAAGTGTTACTTCTCTTAAACGTGTGAATGATTCCTCTCACTCTGAATTTTATCAGGAAAAAATAATTACAAAAGAAAAATGAATTAACAATGACTTTATGTTATATATTGTTGTATAGCCATGCTGTCATTTTTCATTTCCTCTCAAGAACATTGATATGTGTCTGTCTGCTCTTGGTTGAAACAGCTGACAATGATCCTAATAAGCACGGAAAAAAATCAGCACGGAAAACCACTCAGGCTAGAGGGAGTGGGCTTAACTTGGAAAAGATTGCAGCTGAGCAGCAAGCCAAGCTACAGGAGCAAGGAGAGTGGAAAGAGCTGCTCAAAGAGCAGCAGGCTGAACAAGTCAAGCACACAGAGCACATTGCACAAGTTCAGGATACTGAGGCTGAGCCCTTGGTTGAGCCCTCAAGCAGTACTAAGTGTGAACCTCCAATCAGCACTCAATGTGAGCCTCTAAGCAGCTCTCAATGTAAACCTCCAAGCAGCACTCAGTGTGAACCTCAAACGCAGCCCCCAAATGAACCAACTGCTAATACCGGAGACACACCAAACAACAAATCAGAAACTAAGCCTACGGCAAACTCTGTTAGTAAACGTTTAAGAAAAGGTGAGAAGCAAGGTCTAGAGGAACAGGGTACACAAGAGGAAAAGTTTGAGACAGAAGAAACCAAAATGGAAATTCAAGAACCTAAGGATAAGAACGTTGGAACTGGACACATAAAGACAGAGGATATTTTAGAGGAAAAAGAAGAAGATAAGAAAAGAGAAAGGACAGGCCCATTGGTCCCTGACACTGTCATAGGTATGACATTAAGAGCACAACAACACAACTAATAAAACACCTTTAAACCAATCAACACCAATTTCTGATATAGAATTTAAAGTTTACTGTATATTAAAGGGTATAATGACAAGTGCACCAAATACCAAAATCATTGCCAAAATCTCCAGCTCTCAAATTTTGGCTGTGTGGTCTTAGCTGGGGCTAACATGGTCGTCACACAGAAAAAAGGTCCTTAATTCAATTAAGGTGTGGTTTGGATCCTATCTATGTTATGGTTGCACTCTCTTCCCCTCTCTCCATAGAGGTTTCATTTGGGAGCTCTCGGTCCTCCACAGCCCAAAAACATTTAGTCAGGTTAATTGTAGACATTGAATAGGTGTGTGTGTGTCCGGCCCATTATTTAAACAGAACAATATACAATCAAGACGTTCAGCTAAACACTGGAAATATTTTTCATAGAGTGCATTTTACAAAATGTTTAGACTTTAATATTTAAAATTTATATTTTCAGAATTAAACACAAAATGGAAAAAAAACATGGATGCAAGAACCTTTAATGAAACTAATGTGTAAAATAATTCAATTCATTTTAGAAAATGAATGTACATTTCCTTTCCAGAGACAGCGGTTTACTTTACTAGTGGTTTACAAGATGTCAGAGGCATTATGGGTCAAGCAGCTGAGATGGTGTGCAAGCTAAGTGCACAGTGTGATGGAGTGTGGTATAAGGATGGTAAAGAGGTGAGAAGGCCCACATTCCCAATGCAAGTTATTCCAAAATGTGAAAAATCTGTTCAAAAAAGTTTTAAAATGTTACAAATCAATCCCAGTAATCTTCAGTAATCTTCTAAATTGTGTGCACAGATAAACTCCACAGATGACCTGATGATTATCAAAGATGGGACAATTCACAAACTTGTGATTAATAACTGTACAGAAGATGACAGTGGAAAGTATCGCTTTGAGGCAGATGGACGTAAAACAGAGGCTGTGCTTACTGTTGAAGGTAAAGTCTTTTTTTTATTTAGTTTTATATTATTTTTGTAGGCCAGGTTTTTTGTTAAGCGGAAATCTGGGCTCACAAGATGTTAAGCCTCCACAACTGGTGTTTCTTACAAGTTAATTACGTGTTTATGTACATGTTAAATGTGTTTATTTAATTATAATTATGTTATATATTGGTATAAACCCAATATTTGAAAAAAGTTTTTTTTGATAGTGCAAGAATCATTTATGATTCATTTATTGTAATGTATTACTTTAATGTATGTAGCTTATAAATGTGTTTGAAAACATTGTTTATTGACATTTCCTTTTTTATTTTAATATAATTTAGTTTTTTAATTAGCATTTACAGTACATGCTATAACTAACAAACTATAAAGATGAGTGCTGCATTATTGTAATTAAAATAAGTATCTACACCACTACAAGAAAGCCCAAAACAAATAAATATTTTCATTTTGACATATTATTTTTGTCTTCATCTTTATCTTCAGTTTGAAGTTTAACTTAATTATAAACCATTTCCATGTCATATTGGCAAGATAAATTTTGTTTATTGTTGTACTTGTTTTAAACTTTACTGACACCTCATCATTAGAGTTTATATAGATCAAAGACAAATTATCAAGATTACTCACCCAACATTACATCCTTGTGTTATTTTACCAATATCTCATCTGAACAGACCCACCAAGACTGAATCAAGATGATCTTATGAAGTTCTCAGAGCCTGTGGTGATCAAGGTAGGCCAAAACGCCACCTTCAAAATTAACTTTGTGGGTCGAGATCCAATGAAAGTTCAGTGGTACAATGAGGGAGAGGAGCTGCAGAAAGACAGCAATGTAAAGATTGAAAAGTCCCACAACTACAGCCAGCTGTTCCTCACCAAATGCCAACGCAAAGATACAGGAGAGATCAAGATCAAGATTAGGAATGAGTTTGGAACTATTGAGGCTCTCTCCAAACTCATTGTGTTAGGTCAGTAATTTTTAAATTATGTTTGTTTCTTACATGTTATGGTACATCCTCCTCAAATTTAATCTTTAAACACAGACAAACCTACCAACCCTCTTGGCCCATTGGATGTAACTGAGGCATCATCTTCTTGTGTGGAGTTCAAGTGGAGGCCCCCGAAAGACGATGGTGGATCACCTGTGATTCACTACAATCTGGAACGGCAACAGCTAGGGCGAAACACCTGGAAGAAATTAGGAAATGTTGCTGCTGAGCCACACTATAAAGACACGGATGTAGACCATGGCAGGAAGTACTGCTATCGTATTAAGGCCATAACTGCTGAGGGCACCAGTGATGTGTTTGAAACAGATGACATACAGGCTGGCACAAAAGGTAAGACTGCATGGATGAGTTCCAAATTTAAATTTGGTCACGGAAAAGCTATTGCTGCTTTTTATTTAGTTAGTACAAAACCTTTCTAGTCTAGATTTATTACCCACCACCTCCCATTCAATTTAACATGGTTTGTTTGTACCTTAGAATTGAATCACTGGTGTCAGCCACAATCCAACCCAAGTCTCTGCTTCTATATCAATCTACTCCCTACTTATTTTTGCTCTGTAAAAGGGACTGCTTTTACCCTACTGTTACCTTATAGTTTCCACATTTTCTCTTTGGGGTCAATTTCACTTAAGCAATTGAACCTCCAGAAAATGATCAAAATTAAAATAGTTACCCAACCCGTTCAAAATCCAGAATACCTGTTACAACAGATCTGCAAATTGGTTATGCAGTGGGCACTAAAGCAAATAATAATTAAAAAACAGAAATTACAGATTTAAATTATATTTTTTGATATATGGCATGAAGATTCAACTGCCTTAAAATGCTTGTTTATGAGATCTGAGACATGCTTTACGGAACAATTCATGTAAATATAAAAATTGTGTTATAGCTTATCCTGGTCCACCTTCTGCACCCAAAGTTGTTAACGCCTTCAAGGACTGCATCAACTTGTCATGGAGCCCTCCGATCAATACAGGAGGAACCACTATTGTGGGCTACAACCTTGAAAAACGCAAGAAGGGCAGCAACTTGTGGAACCAAGTAAACCACTCAGAGGAACCTATCAAAGGTTAATTATAAAGATATAATTGTTTACACTAGTAGACTAGTTAAACAAAATTATGTAATGTCTGCAGGAAGTGTAAAATACTTTTTGTTTCTTCATAGACTCTAATTAACCAATTAAACTAAACAACTTGCATTTTAAAATAAAGTCCGAGGTCTGGAATTAAACATGTAGATTTATTACTACCAAAAAATATGTTAACAGCTTCTCTTATTCATTTTGTTTTTCTCTTCCTCTAGCTAAACAGTATGAAGTGAAAGACATTGTAGAAGGACTCGAGTATGAATTCCGTGTTGCAGCCATTAACTTCTCTGGTGCTGGAGAACCAAGTTCCCCATCTGAATTTGTTATCGCCAGAGATCCCAAAAGTGAGTCTACAAATTCAAAAAACGATAACACATCAATGCATTACATTTTATATGTAAGAGTTTAAATAATGTAAAGTTATTATTATTTGCAGAGCCCCCCGGTAAAGTCATTGATTTGAAGGTGTCAGACTCAACATATTCTTCTTTGTCATTGAGTTGGACTAAACCAAAAGAAGAACAAGGGGTGCAAGATGAAGCTAAAGGATACTTTGTAGAGCTAAGGCCAGCTGAGAGCACAGAATGGACCAGCTGCAACTCAAATGCTATTATCACAACTTCTTACACAATCATTGGCCTTAAATCTATGGCAATGTACTGGGTTCGAGTAGTTGCAACCAACGAAGGTGGAAATAGTGAACCTCAGAATCTGGACAATTACATCATTGCCATGCCCCCTCCAGGTATAATACAATACCTATTTAAAAACTGTTTATGTCTTGACCAACTTCATCAATATATAAAAATAGTTTTGCATAATATTTTAATGTATGTTTTATGGATGGAATCTAATACATTAATTACCATTCATTTAATCATAATACCTGAGACTGAAATTTCAGGTTTTATCTGAGACCAATGTGAGCTATATCCTAATTTTATGTCTGTTGCACATCACCAAAATGATGACACAAATACCTGTCAAATATTCCGTCTGATCACCTGCAGCTATAATGGCATACTCTAAAATGCTTGTCTATGAATATGCAAATAAAGACTACCAAAATAATTATAATATCAGGTCAAATTTGGATGTGACCAATTATACTACAAGGAAAATGGAGTACTGATGACATCAAAGGCAGTGGAGCATTTTTTATAACATGATAAAATAATAGATGCAGTGGTATAGTTTAAGCATGTATATGTCAAACTATCATAGGATTGCTAGAGGATATGAGGGTGTCCGTGTATTCTTTATGTTCTAAAGAATTGTCTAAAGAAATCCTCATGTTCCTATTACTATTTTTACACTTATCCAATCAGAATAGCAGCTTTTCAAAGGGTAGAAGGCACACAGTAGTACCCTGGATGGGTCATCAGCCCATCGGAGGGCAGACACATGTATACACGGAGCTCGCAGAGAAAACATCCATACATAACATGTGTGATCTAATATGTTTGTATATGTGTATGTATGTATGTGGTGTACACCACTTAAGAAGTTACTTAAGGATTTTTTTTCCCTCTCATTGACAGTAAAACCCAATTTTACTGATCGAAAAAGGAAGAGCTTTATGGTGGTGAGAGCTGGACATTCTGCTCGTGTCAGCATGCGTTTTGAGGTATGGTTGGTCACGCTTTTTGCATTAAATGGGGGACATTCAACTTTTAAAAACAATTTGTCTGTTATAAAGTGTAAGGTAGCATGGCTACAATTTAAATTTACAACATAAAGGAAGGTACTACAATAGCAATCATGTTGCCAGAACTATTAAAGTACAATAGAGAGTGATAGCAATGCATTTTATTTACAACACATAATAATTCCTGGTAATGTTCACTGTGGGTCTAATTCAATGTCTAAAAGAAATGCTCTGGGAAGACACAAAAACCTCATTGACATAAACTTAGGAACATTTTTACTATCTCCAATGGACCAACCTCAACAAAGAATGGAACCTGACCACCTAGCCAAGAAATGAAACTCAGATACTTCTTGCTGTGAGGTTACAACACTACCCACTGGGCAATCCGGCCCTAGGCAGTTCAGTGATTTACAGTTAAAAGTGTAGTGATTTTCTGAATAATTTTATTAGATTGTCACTTGATCATAAAGCTGGTTGTTTTACTGTGTCACTGTTAATATCTAAAACACATAACCATGTAATACAAAATGTTTTTAATAAATCATTCAAAGAAATTAATTCTACTTTGAATTTGCAGGCATCCCCGATGCCAACAATAACGTGGCTCAAAGATGGAATGCCTCTATGTAAACATGTGACTGTGAGCAATGCAGAAGGGAGCTCTCAGCTCCTGATTCCATCTGCAGTACGCTCTGATACTGGAATCTACACCATCATCATCAAGAACATCGTGGGACAAGTGTTCTTCAGTACTGAGATTAGGGTCACCGGTGAGATAGCATCATAAGTATACATCGTGTCCAATGCTCAAAGCTTACTCATATTGTTCAAGTCACCTCTTCATGCTGCACTATACATTTTCAATAGAAGAAAGATCTGGACACACGAGTAGATCAGTCAAGTGCAAACACATACATAATGAGACTGGGAACTGCTGAAACAAACATTGATTATGCGGGTAAAGACATTGTTTTGACGGCAGCATGTGTTTATCAAAAACTGGTTCAATAGTACTTTGACAGATATGCAAGTCACCCATTTTGTGGTCTGATGCACCTTCATGCCATGACAAATATTGGCTTTTATACCCTTTGTTGATGTGGGTTGCACTTTCACCTGACAGCCAGAAGATTTTTGATCCCCAGATTTTATCTGCGTTGTTTGGGTGTTCTCCCTGTCTGCATGGGTTTCCTCTGAAAAGCATTCAGTCAGTTTAATTTGTGCCATTGAATTGCAGTATAAATAAATGGTTGTGTATGTGTGTCTACCCTGCAATGGACTGATGCCAAGTTGGCTGGGATAGGATGAAGCACCGACGCAAGCCTGTTTGGATAAGTAAATGGGTGAGAGGGACACTGTGATCATCTGGGATGAACTCTAGCCCAAAGAACTAGGTGGTGTTTCACCCAACTGAAAAAATAAGACCAATTTGTTTTAAAATGTCTTTTAAAAGTCTTTTAGAAATTGATGTCTAGCCCTGTTATTAAAAATATTTAGGCTTTAATGTTATTATCTATCCACCATACAGTAAAATGTATTTGCCAAATTTATGCTAAGGTGCAATGAATCAGTTCAGTATGACGTACATTGTTTTCCTTTAATTCCTCACATCTTAGTTAATATTGAAAATATACTTGTCTTGTGTATTATCCTCTTATGCTAAAATCCCATGCCTGACAAAACCAGTTTAATTGCAGCAGATGGAATCTGAGTTCTGTAGAAAAGCCCAGGATTTAGAGAGTGTTAATAAAAAACTGTTTTCTGGCACATAGATGATCCAAAACCTCCTGGGCCAGTGGAGCTGGAGGAAAACGTCCCTGGCACATTAACTGTCTCCTGGAGCCCATCTCCCGATGAAAAACGAGACGATCATCTGTACTACACTGTAGCCAAACGTGATTCAGTCAAACAGACATGGAATACTGTGGCTGACCGAGTGTTCAACAACAACGTCACAGCTGTAAACATCATGCCAGGGAGAGAGTATATTTTCCGTGTGTATGCTAAGAATGACATTGGGCTCTCTTCACCTTCTGAGTCGCCAGTATGGAAGGTTGTAATTAAGAAAGGTAAAGCCTCTCTCTGTTGACTTTAGGTAGAGATGATCTTAAACATAAATATGACAAACTAATTTCATTTAATATTCCCAATTGTTTTCTGTTTTTCAGAAAAGTTCACCTTCTGTTTGCCGGAGCCCAAGCCCATCAGCTTTGATTCAGCCCCTACTTTCACAGTCCCACTAAAAACACACAGCAGCCCTGAAAAATACGAGTGCTACATGAGCTGTGCTGTGAGAGGCAATCCAACCCCACATGTTACCTGGTACCGCAACAACATCAGTCTCAACACAAACACAAACTACTACATCTCCAACACCTGTGGGGTCTGTTCCCTACAAATCCTAAGGGTGGGGCCTAAAGACAACGGAGAGTACAAAGTCGTGGCTGAGAATTCTTTAGGGCGTACCGAGTGTACCACCCAGCTCACGATAAGAGGTATGCTTTGTTAATACACTACTAAATTAATGAGGAAAATTGGGTTAATTTCATTGACCTTGTTTTGAACTTATACTGGCAGAATAAATGGAAGCTAAAATACACAACACAGTCTACTTCAATAATTTGATATCCAACCACCTTTCCAATTTCATACATCTTGAAGTAATGAAGACATGTATATTTAAAGCTGTAGATGTAGTCCTACTTGGCAGGTTTGTCTAATTAATTTTTTCCCTTTTATTTTCAGATTGAAGAGATTCTTTGTTGGAGAAATCTAAGCCAAGCATATGTATAATAAATCATAGCCAGGCAAAAATTCAAACGCCTAAAATTTTAACTTCATTGCAGTGTGTGTTTGTTTAATTACTATATTTTTTATTGTATTCTACTCTTAGGAAGTATTTATTATTAATAAATTAATGCAACAAAATGATGCCTGAATAGTTTACTTTTTTACATTGTAATGAAAAGCTATACAGTGAACCCCCACTAATTAGAGTATCATGTTTTTTTCCCCTGGATTCTAACTAATAATAGAAATCCCTAACATCCACAACATCCACAACTAAATAATCAGCTTAAACCAAAGAAATGGTCCTTGCAGGAATGACAGTATTTACATTTCAGGGTAACATGGGTACAGATAAGAGCCGGTCTGTGGTAAGTGGTGTAACAATGTAATGGAGATCTTTAGATCTCTCTAAAGTGTTTTAACTGAAGAGAAAACCAACACGAACGAGTTTCAGAGAAGACTCGGTTTGATCTTTAACAAAACTACTTTACAAATCATCAGTTGCATGATTAGGACACTTTTACAATAGCTGCTGGCAACAACATGCCTCGGCTCAAGGATCCCAACTATGGGATGAACTACAGTTTTACTCCAGTAGTTATTTTCTTGTAAAACTATGAATTATGTGAACTACATGAACTACGTCCCATGAATTTATTAGTTATCTTTTTTTAAATACAAAATAACAAAGGTTGTGTTTTTAACTACACCAATAAATATATTGTGTTCATTACATCATCCCTGAACTCACTTTACAGTCTCCCATTAATAACTCTGAATATCCTATATGGCAACATGACTATATGCTGATTGTAAAACAGAAATGTTGCAAGGTCTGGTGACAGTTGGCAAAACAGACTGAGTGAGGAGCATGTGATAGAGAAAGAGAAGAGGCTTAGAGATAAATACAGCCGAGTTGTTACCAATGAGAACTTCTGTGATGACCCAAGGACTGGCAAAGGTCAATGTTAATGTGACCTTTTAGGGTACTGAATGTTTCAGTGTTAATTTTGGATGTTCAGTTCTGATGAGTTGTGTGTTTTTACCTGAGCTTGAATTAGATGAGTGACCATTCACCCCTTAATGAGTCCTCAGTTTATATAACAGATAAACATGACACTCTATCGGTAAAAGTAATGGAAAAAAGTTATAGGCTTTTTTTTTCCAAATTTTGGATGCAATATTGTTGTTCATTTTATCCAATAATCAACCAACATTAATCAGATTTTCAAATTAGAAAGGGTTTACGCTTTAATAAATAGACAACAGAATAACAGTGAATGTGTCAGAAATGTAGAACAGTAAGATGTAAATATCTTTCAGAATGCAGATTTAAATTTAGAATGCACATCTAAAATTTCAAATAGAGGTAGATGGAAAAAAGACCATTAAACAAGAATTGTGCATGAAATGCACTAGTCTCTAACAGTGCCCCTATTAAAAAGAGTATTTAAAAACAATAACACTGCTGCACTTGATACTCTCCCCAGACAAACACACAACACACACTACCATGCCAGGAGCATGTTATTGTCATTACAGTGCTGAGAATGCTCCACCATCTAAACATCTGGCTTGTCTGTGGGAGTCAGTTTATATTGATACAGTCTTAAAAACTTAATATTTAAATATAACTTTATCTCAAAAACAATTTACTGATATATGTACTATGTGGTTGTGCAACCTGGTCTTATACTACCTGGGTGGAATAGTTGATTAAAGACATGTTCTAAACATTAACTTGTTTTTGACCACTGAACAGATGACGACTTCATAAGTTATGTAAAGGACAGGGCCCCCTCTACCACCCGACTGACTCGGTCTCATCACAGCAATAAATTCTTTTAGGACATCAGACGGATGGCTTACATCTCAACCCTCAAGAGCAAACTTTATGTATGTCTGAAATATCAATACAGAGATATAAAGCATACACCACATAAGACCTGCACATGATGAAAAAGTTCAAGGATGTTTGTAGCTTCTATGTACAGGTAAAATCTTAAGACCGGGTTCTTTAACAATTGGACTAATAAAACATATATACAATGTACTAGGTTGGCTTGTCTAGTTCATGTAAATCTTTGTGGAGCACCTCCTATTAATCACATAAAACAAGCTGTAATTGGCTGATCTGGAGATGAGTCATGGTAGTTCCTTACCAAGCCTGAGTATAAACAAACCACTGTAAATCTGAATTATTCTAGGATGAACTGCTGGAGTATTTAACTTTATGCCTCCCATAAAACAACATGTTATCTAAGCAGCATTTATAAAGTCACCAATCACCTCTGCAACAAGCAGAACTCTTTTTTTCTGCAGATTTAATTTTAACAAAGGTTGGGACAGTAGGTAACATGCTAATTAAAACAGTAAAAAGTTATTTACATATTAAATGTATATGTAACCACTCGCAGAACATCATTACATTCTGGAGAAATCCAAAAATGTTTTTAGAAATAATTTACCATCTTTATTGTTACCAGCACGAAATTCAAAGACCGGTGTTTCTCATTGTAGATCAAATTGGCATACCTATTGGCAGAGGTGGAAGGGGTACTAAAATATTACACTCAAGTAAACATACTATCACTTTATATAGATTATACATATTATTTTACCTAAGTACGAGCAAAAGTTACTAGTCTAAAAATCTACTTAAGTAAAAAGTAACTTGAGTAAACATTGACTTTTTAACAATGAGTAGGTGAGTCTCTCCTGTGTAATGAAAACCGGAGAATTGGATCTACATTTCACAATAGTTTTTATCAACAACATGTTGATACATTGAAAACATTTAGTGATGTGTAATGTGTAATTTCGTAATGTCTATCCCTTAAACCATTAAAATATGTTAAAAATAAAATATTTAAATGTTATGTCTAAGGATTTGTTACTAATACTTTATTTGAAAGTAACCAATTTAACTATAATTAATCATCATAAAAAGTTATTTGTAACAATTTGTCATTAGCTGTAGTTTCAGAATCTATTTAAAATGACTGTAATGTGATGTACTGTATTTTTTTCACAGACAGATACATCTTTATATTTTATATATTAAATTGTTTTACTGTCTGCATTAGGAGTCTCTGTGCACAAACATTTACAATCTGTTTAAAACACATCAAAGTTGTTCTCAAGTCGCTTTCAATTAACTAGTTACTCAACTCTCATCCTTTTACGAGGGATTCTCT
>JAYDZG010000043.1:7531485-7545881 GCA_034509265.1 Microcambeva bendego
GTTATATATAGTTATATATAGTTATATATAAGTTGTTATAGTCACTATTTATTTGTATCTCTAGGTTTACTGCGCAAAGCTTTACCAGCCACGATCAGGTTGGAGAAACCCCCCTCAATTTCTGTTCCCCTAAAAGTCTACACTCCGCCAAAAGGCTACCAATGCTTCATGACCTGTGCTGTCCGAGGCTACCCAACACCCTATATCTCTTGGTATCTCAATGGCATCATAATCAACTCTAATGAGCATTATTACATTACCAATGCACATGGGGTGTGCTCCATTTACATACGCAGAGTTGAGCGCAGTGATGCCGGGGAGTACAAGCTAGTGGCAGTCAATTCATATGGGACAGCAGAGTGCTCCACTAGACTTCGAGTTAAAGGTATACCATAATGATAATATTAAGTAGGTGTAATAGTAGTATGAGGCAACAGCAGTGTTATTAAATATTTTCAATTTAATATTTTGCAGAATGATCTACAGCCTGTTGTATGTGAAGATAACATGGATCATTGAAAACATATTATAGCATTTCATCTAGAATATGAATCTGCACTCTTGTATGATCCTTCATACCTTCAGACGATTAATAATAAGCTCTCACTAATGTCTATAAATTATATTTATTTATTCTTAACGTATTAAAATAAAATGTTCCTATCTACATTGTCTGAGTTCATGTTATAGATATTACATTATTCTACAGCACATCCTTGATACAAATACATTTGTTTGAAACTGAATGTATTTATTTGAAACAATTTACCTGTTTATGTGCCTGAGCCAATAAGCATGTAGTGAAGTAAGTAGTCAATGAAATTTCTGCAAGAATTTAGCTAAGTACGGATGGCACAGTAGTTTGGTGGGTAGCACTGCTGCCTCACAGCAAGAATGTCCTCGGTTCAATCCTCAGGTGGAGCTGTTTGGGACCTTTCTGTGTAAAGCATGTTCTCCTTTTTTCTGTGTGTTGTTCCAGTTTCCTTCCACAGTCCAAAAACTTGCAGTCAGGTAAATTGGAGACACCAAAATAACCAAGTAAGTGACTGAAGAAAAGAATCAAACCTCGGTCACTAGGATTTTGATGCTATGTAGGGTACCGGACAAGTAAGTAGAAGGCTGCTGGTTCAAGCACCATCACTGGCTGGTTGCCACTGTTTAGCCCTTAAACCAAAGTCCTTGAACCTCAATTGCTTAGGTCGTACAATGTCACTAATGTAAGATGCTTCAGATTAACTACAGTTAAGGAAGTTTTTCCTTCTCATCAGATATAACGATGAATCTTTTCATGTGGAAACTAACTCAGGTTTTGCTTAAACATTGAACCTGGAACAAGAAAGGCTTAATACTATAAATACATGAAAAATGTCACATCTGTGGCATTTTTTTATCTTATGACTCTTTCTATTTGTAGCTTTTTGAGTTAAATTTCAATGGTTTTATTAGCCTTTTTTCAAAAGCTAATAAAAATAATAATACATTCCTTAAATAAACATCCAACCTTTCAAGTTAATGCCTTGAAGTAGCAAGAAGATGCACACAAAGAAAACATTAATTCATCCTCAGTTTGCTACCTTCTGATCTACTGTGTTTACCGGCGGGCCAGCTCTAGTAGACACTCTAGTAGTATTTGATATTTTCTCATGGACCAAATATGATTACACTGTGGGTCAATTAGGCCCCCGGGCCTGAGATTGACACCCCTAGTTTAAACAGTGTTAGGTGGCTTAACTGTATATCCATGTACTGCCATAAAATAAAAGTTTACTAATGTAGTAGTTTGTGATTGTGGGGGGTCTGGTTTTCCCAGAATCTCTGACTGCAATATGGTAACACATCCTGGAGAGACAATCTGTCGCAGGACATTGACCACTACTCCTCAGTGACATAGCCAATCATGTCTATCAGTAGATGTCCACAGATGCCTGACACATTTAATCAGAGCAAACAATTTCACTCTCTGAGGTGCTTAAGTGTGTGACATTTTGTCAGGTAGTTTCAACGACTAATTAACAATGTGTAATTTAATCCTGCCCCGACCTGCCACACTCACACAAATTAACAGAGCTGGTAGACTGACAAAAAACAGATTGACAAAAAAACATTCCTCTTTAAAAAGGGTTTATTTGTTACACCTGAGAAAATGTTTTATACTCATAACTGAGACTAAGCTTGACTATCATTTGTGTGGATTAATAAGTACATAGAAGGGACATTTACATTTGAGGCATTTTATCCAAACAGACTTACAATTGTTACCAACATTTGAGTCCAACGGGGGCAACTTGTTGGTGATCGCAAGGGATAGACAGATGCTTAAACAAGCAAACTTTTCATCACCAGTCAGTGCCTAACCTATATTGCAAGTTTTTGTACCTACTATTCAGACTGGAGGACTAACAAAAAATGTTGCTTTTAAGTACTAGATGCAGCAGATATGATCACTCATAAAAACCTGACCTTTAATAAGAGCCATATTTATATGGCCAGATGCCTTGGTTTAAGTATCAAAACAACAAGGAATACAAGCAGCTCTTGTGAACACTTTCAGTGGTCCACAGAGGAACAAGCCAACAAGTTGTTGGGAAGACAAGACACATTGATACTAGAGGACATGAAGCCTATGTTAACATAGGGTCCATTCACATGGAAATAATTTATTTCCCTGGGAACCTGAGCAATTGTGATAATCAGCTAATGTTTAACATACTAAAAACAGATAGGAACACCTTTCTTTATCATCACTGCTACAATAAATACAATAACTCATTATAAGCGTTGAACTGCCCGAGTCACTTTTATAGGTAAAAGTAGGTAAATTCAGTAAAATAAATATCATTTATTGGACTTCAGGAGAAAAGTGAATCAGTAGTAGGTAAATTCAGTAAATTGTGCTATATCAGAATATGTATCATAATTATTATTATTCAAAAAAATGATGGGTATTAAATCACCAAGTCACTGGAGACAGACTTAAGGTTTACAACCAGAAGTAGGTTGGAATTTCATGACTCATCCCGGGGGTTCATGAGGCAGTTAGTAAAATATGTCCATCATATAAAGTTTCACATTTCTTGTTTATACACACAAGGTTGCCAAGGGTATGGCATGTGCTTGTGCTAGTCATCTGTATTTACTGATATACATAGATGATGATGTCCATTCTATTGATTAATAAGCTGTGGAAAGAACAAACAAAACATGACATTAATCAACTACATCACCAGCAGTACTGGTAATTTTGATTTTAGCATTTTCTTTTCAGATCAGTATATTATACATTATATAGAAGACAGGATCAGATTTATGCCTTTAAAAAATAAGAATTGTGAGGCATTGTGTGGTCAAGGCTGTGCCATTATATACATGGACAGACTTCTTCCCCACATGACAGTTGGCTCTACATATTGAGGAAGGGAATCTCAAACTGGCCCAGACCAGTCATCAGATTCCAGTAAATGCATTTATACTGATGATGTGTTATAGTGTTAAGCTTTGCATCGTTTTTGCCTGTACTTGCCAGTGGAAATGACCCCATGTGTAACTTTTTATCCATGTCATTTAGTTAGTTGCACTCCTGTTCTGTGGCATTGTGTGATGTAAAAAGTAAGTGGAAATGTTTTAGGGCTCTTAGTGGACAACAAAAATGACTAAGCACCTATTCACAACCAATACACTTCCAGAATGATTCAAGAATTCCAATTTTAAACTCACTGATGTCTCACATGAATAAATCAACAATGCTATATTATGATATATAACCTCTACAATGTGTCTCTACTTTTAACAACTTACCCATATCAAGCATGGATAGGTAGACCTGTTATTAGGAAATATTCACTGTATTTTCTCACATATCACATAGGCATTGTGTGGGTTTAAGTCACTGGGAGAGCACAGGTTATTCTTATTTGTGGATTGCATGGATCAGTTCTTGTGCTAATATTGATACCATTTATTTTTAAATTTACATTAATGAAACTGGCCAACTAACACAATGAGGTTCAGCTTTAATGGTAGAAGAGCAGTCTAAAAAGAGGTGCTAGCTGGCTTTAAGTTGAAAATACAGTAATGATTTTTTGTTTTTATAGACATTATATGTGTGAAATTAAACTAAATGTGTGAATTAGAAGTCTAACACAACTCAAAAAATAGGGATGAAGACAAATTTCCCTCACTGTATCATAACCACAGAGACTATTTTAAAAATAGCATGAATATGTAGCAGCCAAAATTATAGTTTACAGTAACCTACACCACATGGATCAGTAGGAGTTACAGAATTCAAAAGAAGAACTACAGTGTTTAATAACATAGCATTGCAACATGGGCAGATGGGTTCTTAATGCTGTATTGTTTAATGACTGTGTTGTTTTATGCCTCATAGACATTGAACTGAGAATCACATTCACTTGGGGGCAGTTGGGGGGTCCAGCAGTCTGTTAAGTTGGCCCAAGAAGACTGAGGTCCATGTGTTAAGCTCATTCTTTATCCTAAGCCTGTTTGGTAAAGTACAAATACATTATATTTAGTGGACCAATGTTCTAATACACTCGGATAAAACCAAGCTTGGACAGATGCTAAATGAAAAAAAGTTCATGGAAGATTTTTTAACACAAGATTTCAAATAATTTAGCTCTTGTATCATCTGCCATACAGAATATTGTGTAGAACCTTGGAGAATCTGTAGAATTCCTAGTTTGTATAGGGCAAAGTTGATGAATTAAAAAAGTTAGATGGTTAAATACTTGGTTATGTATGTGACCATTAAGCCTTTAGAGGGCTTTGTACAAGAAACTGACACTTTTTAAAGAGACACATACTTTCAAGGTCTTTTCCCAGGTAGTCTATGTTTATTTCAGTATGACAATACCGGGTTCCATTATAAACAGTAAAACAAAGTGGCTTTATACAGAGCATAAATTTACTTGACTTGGTCTTTTATTGAAAATGTACTGCACATCATGACCAGGTGAATCAGACAACCACCACGGCCTGCTGATCAACTCATCATTTCCCACAGTATTTAAAGCATCATTACTAGCAAATGTGTATGCATTGCAATATAAAAGTGATATATATATATATATATATATATATCCCTATATATATCCCTCATTTAAACCTAAAAAGGTAAAACAGCAGTTGATCAAATGAGAAATCATGACACAATTTTAAACCATGAGTTTAAAATATATTATGTGAAACGAATCCTAAAACAACAGCAAAGTGATACCTGGGTGAGATTGTCACTGTAGGATTATCATCCTTGCCTCGTAAATTGTGCTCTCATCCATCCTCGTGTAACTTGAACATCATGTGTGCAGGACCTCCTCTCTAATATAAGCCTCACCCGAATAAAAGTTTAAAGAGCCTTGACAGCTGATCAAATCCTCTACCAATCCTCTACATACATGCTATCCACTCGAACTACCATTTGAGAAGATTTTAAGAATATTATACATTGGCATTGAAGCACATTGGTTCACGGTAAGCCTTTTAACTAGATAATACGATAAAATTATGCATTAACAGTTTTATTCTGCACCGCACTGATCTTGCTATAGAAATTATTCCTATATGTATGTATGTATGTATGTATGTATGTATGTATGTATGCATTTATATGCATTTATATGCATTTATATGTATGTATGTATGTATGCATATCATTCTACAAATTTATACTTATGGCACAAAAACGTGTGTTGCTTTAGTCACAAATCTTAGGGCATTATTAACAATTTGCAGAGCACAATCAACCTTCTGTGTTTAATATTTAGATTTTTTTAGAACAACTTATTAACTGTATAAAACCAGACTTTTCAAATAAATATTTATTTTCTGGTTTGCCGTCTAACATTTATTTTAAATGCTACATTTTGTGTTGTTGTTTTTGATGAATAAAATGACGTGCACAACTTGCTAGAATAATTTGCAGTAAAATGTTTAGAAAGACACTAATGAAATCCAAAACATGTAATGAGCCCTTTATAGTACTTTTTCTGTACCTTTTTTTAAAAATAAAATAATGTTCTTAATATATTTGTCTCTCACACATATTTTTTAGGGAACAAGACCTTTCAACAGCAACTGATATATAGCTACCACAAACAGCTTGCGAACAATTTGAGAAGGATCTCATAACTGTAGAATGTCATTAAAATAATAGCATGAGTTTCAGATGACTCCTTACATAAAAAACAAAATCTTAATATATCTTTATTGGTTCATTTTTAATGTCATGGCCTTATGAGCTCAAGGGCATAAGAATTTGAAAAACACACACAATCTAAAAATCTTAAAACACACAAAATTTTAATGGCTGCTCCTTAATATCATTAAGATAGATGTCAAGTACATATGAATTATTAAAATTATGTTGGCTTCAAATTCCAGGACTATAGTCGTGCTTGAGATTCTTGAGAACTCACAAACACTTATAAAAATACATATATCAATTGCTAAGAAATTCCATCAGCAACCACTAAGCTATTTCATATTTTTTTCTTTGTTAAATGGCAACACTGTGCTTCGAAGACTTTTCTGAAACACACATCACACCTAATGAAACTGTGGTCATCGCACATTGAAACTTATGGGCCACAGTCTGAAATTAATACTTTCAAAGTGGAGTTGTTAGTTGTCCATGATGCTATAACATGGTGATACTAGTTAACAGCATTAGATGGTTATCTGCTTCCATTTTTATTTTAGATATAAATAAACCGATAACAAGAATCAAGATGCCTGTAGAACGTTCACACACTGCAGATGGTGAGTCAATCTATTTCTAAGACTTTTTTTATATAAACGCAGACAACAAAGTAGGGAACATTAAGCTGTCGTTTATTTATTTTTAATATATGGACTAGATTTTGTTGTGATGGGCCCTGAGCTACCTTTACGAACTACAACATGAAGTCTAACTTTCGTAAGTTTTGTGGTAGGATTGAAGAGAAAATGTGAACTAATGAAAGAGAGTTTAGTGAAAAGTGAAAGTAATTTTTCTAGTTTATTTAGTGAAAGTAATCTAAATTATGTATTTTATCACCACAGACAGCGTAGGTAGCTAGCGCTATGCTATCCGCCAACCGCATAGAGCTCGAAAAGATTTTGTTTGTTTTATTGGGATTTGAACGTCATGTTTTACACTTTAAGGTTACATTAACGCCAGGACACGGTTACACCGAACACAGTCATGGACAATTTTGAATCTCCAGTTTACCTCACTTTAATGTTTTTGGAATGAGGGAGGAAATCGGTTCACCCGGAGTGCACCCACAGATACGGGGAGACCATGTAAACTCCAAACAGTGTGTGGGATCGCTTCACCTGGGGGTCGAACCCACGTCTTTCTTGCTATGCGGCGACAGTGCTACCCACTTAGCTAACGTCTTGCCTCAGCTCAAAACGTAAAAAGGGTCCAAGTGGAACCGATTCCGAAGGGAATCAACCAGTGGAATCGATTTGAGCTGATTATAAAGATGGCGCAAAGCCTTTCTTTTCCCCTATTGAAAGTTCACAATGATACTAGCTTTAAATTGCACCTGACCTAACTGTGCTGTAGTTCTTGGATATAGACATGCGTGTAATTTCTGCCCTTTACTTTCTGTGTAATTCATGCTATATTTTAGGTGAAGATGATGTGCCTCATGGTTCAGGTAGGAGAATGCTTTTTAGATTTTAACCACAGCACATCTGCAACACATTTATTTAAAGTAAATAAAGTTGCAGGTTTCAAATGTTAAATTAAACCAATATAGCCATTATGTGCATATACACAGTAGAATGAAAATCATTTTCAATTTATCATTACTATTTAGATATTTTTAAATAATGTATAAATTGCATTTTAATCCAGTTATGATCATTACAGTGGCCATCAAAAAGAGATCCAGAGTTCCTGGTGTTATGATCACACAGTATGTAGAGAAACTGCCACCTGGAAAATCTACCCCTGATTTTACCAGAAAACCCATTGCTGTAACTCTTCAGGAAGGTATTTAATCATATTTATAAAGAAGATTTTCTTTTCAAGAGAAACATAATGAGAATGTAGTAGTTTGCACCATGTTTAGTTGATGTGCATTTTGTGCATGTTTAAAAAATGTGCATGTCAATCATAAATCCTAAAGACTTTTTCTTTTGCAGGAAAAACGGCCACTTTCAAAGCAGTAGTCACAGGAGATCCTGAGCCAGTTGTCACCTGGGCATGCAACAAAGAAGATATAACTGATCAAGAGAAATATAAAACAAGATATCATAAAAGAGAAGGAGAACACATATTAGAGGTACTATATTAAAGGATGCTGTTTACATAAATGGTAGCTGGTAGTTTATACAGTTGGAATGTATCATGATATTTTTTTGTGGCAGATACCAAATGTGAGAGCAGCTCAGGCAGACACGTACAAATGCATTGCCACTAATTCATTTGGAAGAGCAGTTTGTTCTACTACACTGAAAGTTATTGATGGTTAATAACAATTTACATTCTTAATAATACATTTGTGCTATAGCAAATATTAATAATAACACATGTAAAAAAAAATTGTAAATTTTTCTCATTTTTTTTTAGTTGGATTCAAGAAAAAGAAGCCAGGTATGTCTAAGCCAGTGTTCATTTCGTTGAAAACTAGACGATAACTAAATAAAAATTACATAAAAAGATAAAAACGATGACGACATTAATTGACACTTTTGTTAACGAATAAAAACTAGACAAAATATCTGACAACGACATCCAATCAGAACTGACTTAGTTTTGTGAAAGGGCGGGAGAAGTTAGGAAGAGATTCAATCATAACTACTTTAGTGTATTGTTGAGAGGCGGGACAAGCCATTTAGCATCC
The DNA here is from genome assembly GCA_034509265.1 of Microcambeva bendego. Taxonomy (NCBI): domain Eukaryota; kingdom Metazoa; phylum Chordata; class Actinopteri; order Siluriformes; family Trichomycteridae; genus Microcambeva; species Microcambeva bendego. The sequence goes on from JAYDZG010000043.1 coordinate 7,540,341, forward strand.
AATCAGAACTCTTTGAAGATTGAAGGTGAAGCTACGCTAGCACAAATTTGATCTAAACCCGGGATGACCAGACTAACCTGTGAACCGCCATTACTCACAGAACGAGGTTCACTCACAATGTTAACAGTGAGAGAGAAGAGAGCCGATACATGGACACATTTCTCATTTAACGTCGTGAAAAACAAGACACTGTGTAAAGAGTAACATTAGTGCGATGTGCTTTCCTTTAAATGAACAGAACCAAATAAATCTTTTGTACTCAGGTCACACTGATAGCTCAGAGAAAGCAGACTGGTGGTATTACAGCATCTGTACTTTATGGATATTTTGGGGAACTTAAGCTGTTAAACTAATTTACCTGTCAATTACTAAATTATTAATAGATTTGGTGTTTGTATTTGCACTGATTATACAGCTGCTTATACAGTACCCAGTTTTATAAAGAACGTAATGTGCAGTTTGTTCTGAACAGTGCAGAGATTTTTCAGGCACAGCAGGCCTACTGCTCATTAATATTTAGCTATGCTCGATGAGCAAGGTCAGGTAAATAAAGATGTCTGAAATTACTTAAATCTGTTTTGTGTGTATTACACATTCAAACATTAATAATATTCCATAAATGGTTAAAACTCTTAAATTTTGTGTAAGTGTATACAATGACAAATTATTTATGTGAACTGATGAAAACGCATTTACATTTTACTTTATACTCTTCTGATAATTAGTGGACTAAAACTAGACTAAAACAATTCATATGACGAAATTATGACCATAACTAAATTAAATTTAAGTCAAAAGACCATGACTAAAACCTAATAAAAATTTGCTGTCAAAATTAACACGAATCTAAGCAAGAGCTTTAATTCCATTATTTATACATTAATAGAGACAATGCATTATTATCCGTATTTATTAAAGGTTTTTTTTACAGAGACCATACAAAATGACCCCGAAGACTTCAGAAAGATGCTAAAGAAAACTGTGTAAATTGTTACAACTAGCACTTTTATTATTTTTGATTTAGATTTTCTGTCTGAATAAAAAGCTGTTTTGTATGGAATGTTTTCACAATCTTTGTACAGTATTGTAAAGAAGAGACAAGAAAAACCCAAGAAAGAAGGAGAGATTGATCCAAAGTTTTGGGAGGTGTTATTAAGTGCTCAAAGGAAAGACTATGAGCAGATTTGTCGGAATTATGGTATCACTGATTTTCGCTGGATGCTGAAAAGATTAAACCAGATGAAAAAGGAGATTGAAGATGAACAGGCTAAGGTATTAACAGCTTCCAACATAAGAACTATAAAGTTAAATATTGCTGTGTTATGTATTTACTCGTTACTTGTTTTGAAAGGTTGTTGAAGATATTGGAAATTTGAAACATATTGAGGTGAATCCAAATGGAAATGCTGAATTTGAACTTGACATGAAGCTTAAGGATCCAAACGACAAAATCTATCTTTACAAGGTAAGTTAGTGTCCCAACTGCCGAAGCGTTGTGCTCTAAAAACAGAACTGTATAGAATCAATTTGCCACAATAAGTTTATTGTTGCAGGATGGAAAGACAGTTAATTATGGTGATGGCACAGATGATTCCTTCAAACACAATATGAAGAAGGATTGTAATAAATACAAATTTAGCATCTCTAATGTTGGTCCAGAGGATGCTGGTTTATATCAAGTGGACGTTGAGGACACAAATGTATTTTCAACAGGATTGGAGAGTAAGACATATATTTTTATATGAGTATTTAATTTGAATTGATTTTTCAGTATTGATAGTTAATATACTTACTAAGACCTTTTGAATTTTGTGTCGTTATTGTGTTAAGTATTTAATTAAAATTTGCTATAAGAAAACTAAATAATTTGATTAACAACTATATTGATTTGTCTACAACTCAGTTGTTGTCATTTCAATTGGCTGCACATAACTATTTGACAACTGAGTCCATAAAGGCCTACAATTCCCTGTGGATTTCCACGATTAGGTTGTGCTAAAAAGTCGAGATAAAAGTTTGTGTACCACATGATGAACCTGTTTATATATACAGTTTTTAACTGAAGTGAGTGTTTACTTGAATCACATTTTTCCTTAGTTCCCGATGTCGAATTTGGTGGCATTTTGAAGGATGCCAATGTGGTTGAAGGTCAGGATGCTACATTTCAGTGTGTCCTGTCTGCTCCTGTTAAAAAACTCAGCTGGTATAATGGTGATACCTTTATCGAGAATGCTGATAAATACAACATAAAAGTGTCAGAAGACATGCTTACTCATAGTCTGGTGGTAAAGAACTGCACACCAAAGGACACGGGTATCTACACAGTTGTTGCTGGTACCAAGATGAGCAAAGCAGCTCTGTCTGTGAACGGTGGGTTTTATACCTATAATATAATATACAGTAAGTTTACAATGACTGATGTCACATACTGTTTTTGTTATGGATGTTTTTTTTATTATTGTATCCTCTTGACTTTATGTAGATGATCCAAATGCCCATATGAAAATCTCAAGTGGTGCAGATGATGGTAATAGGCTGATAAAAAAGCAAGACATGCAGCAGCAAGAGAGTGATAGTATGACAAAGAAAGGATTTAAAATGGGTGCATCTGAAACAGCTGGAGCTGAGGGCAGTGGTGGATCTAACCTGGCAGATGGAACAAAGGGAGAAGGACGAAATGGGAAAGGAATTGATACAATGAGATCAGTTGGTTCAGGACAAAAAGATAAATCAAAAGGTGAGGGACTATTCGGAGATGGATCAGAGAATATCCAGAGGCTATCCGGAGACGGGTTAGAAAAAGGTCTTGATTTAACTGGAAAAAATGGAAAAGGTGGAGAAGGAACAGATGGAGACAAGTCAAGTGAAGATGGAACTGGGGAAATAAAGCGCAAAAATCGCTCAAGAGATGGCCCGTTGGTTCCTGACACTATAAAAGGTACTGAAATTGTATTTTCTAATCAAGCATAGTGTGTATAATTCATTTTTTATAAAGGTCACGGCAACAGGGTACCATTCGCTCTCACTCAGAAAATTCAGTAAACAAAGAAAAGCCATGCACATGCAGAAAACAGGAATCATTTCATTAGCAATGATCAAACCCAGTGAAAAATACCACTAAAACATGTTTGTAATGTTCCTAATTGTTAGAGTGTACATGTGTATAGGTTTGGTGCCCTTTAATAAAATGTCTAATATGTTTATGGTTTAAAAAAGGTTAAAAATGTTATAAAGGAATTACCTCCACGGTCTGAAGCTGGCTTGAATAAAAATTGTTTTATTTTTAGAACCTGAAGCCCACTTTCTCAGTGGATTGTCCGATACCACTGCTAATGTTGGGAAGACTGTAGAGTTGTCCTGCACACTCAGCAGTGAGGACATTGTTGGAGTATGGTACAAAGATGGTAAAAAGGTAACTAACATACCTAAGCAAATACAGTGAGCCCCACCCCACTTGTTATGAACAAATGGACACGCAGCAGTGCACAAGCCCATAGCACATGCCAGTTACATGAACAATAAACAGAATACAAAATAAAATGACATTATCCTACATCCCAGAAATGACCTGCTCAGTTTCCTCTGCTGAGAAGCGTTGGACACTCCCAGGTAGCTGCATCATTAAAATAGCAATACGCCAAAGTCAGACCACACATGCCAAGTGACTCACTTTTTGGGGTTTTTTGCATGTTATGCCCAAAACACACGCATAAATAATTAAAAGACTTAGTATGTCTTGCGCATATTGAGATGTGCAAGGGATACACCCGCCGTTACGATAGCATAGACACACTGACACGTCCTAAATCAAGCTGTGTGCTGCATGGACGTGTCACCTACAGATCTCTAAAATAGGGCCATAGGTATTTGTTCCAAGGCTTTATTATGTAAGACCACATAATGTATCTTGTCATTTTGATGTGAAGCTTGATAAAAGAGATGGCTCGTACTGACATTAGGGACACTAATAATACTATTTCCTGTGTTTTCTCCATGCGTTCTGATAAAGTTGGAATCTAATGATGGGATTACAATTGTCAAAGATGGATCGACTCACAAACTAATAATCAAGAATTGTCAGGAGGAAAATGCTGGGACGTTTAGATTTGAAGCAAGTGGACGTAAATCAGAGGCTACATTAAGCATTGAAGGTGAAAATTAAAAGTTGTATTTATTTAATTTTACTTTATCCGAAATACATAATCTTATAGAGATTTTTGTGAAACATTTTTACTTCACTCTTCTTTAGATCCACCAAATATAGATGCTGATGCCCTGGGTAAGTTCTCAGAACCTGTGATCGTAAAAGCTGGTGAAAATGCAGTTTTCAAGCTTCCATTCTCAGGAAAGGAACCATTGAAAGTTCAGTGGTTCAAGAATGATGATGAGCTCTTGGATGGCCCAAATGTGAAAGCGGAGAGTTCTTTTACTCAGAGCCGTCTACTCTTAACCAAATGTCAGCGTAAAGACACTGGAGAAGTCAAAATCAAAATAAAGAATGAATTCGGCATCATTGAGGCTACTTCAAAACTCATTGTGCTCGGTATGGTTTTACATGCATGTTCATACAACATAAGCCAGAGACTTGATATTAAAAAAAAAAAAGAGTTGTCATGATAACCTGTTTTATTTACATATTTATATTTGATTTTATAGACAAGCCAACTCCACCACAAGGCCCTGTAGAAGTGGTAGAAAGCTCTTTGTCTGCTATTGAATTTAAATGGAGGCCCCCGAAGGATAATGGGGGTTGTCCTATCACCAACTACAACCTGGAGCGCCAGCAGCTAGGACGCAACACCTGGACCAAAATTGGAGACATTAAAGGAGAACCCACATACAGAGATACAAATATTGACCGTGGCAGGAAGTACTGCTACAGGATCAGGGCTAAGAACTCAGAAGGCATAAGTGATGTGATGGTGACTGATGAAATTGCAGCTGGAATGTTAGGTACGTAGTTCTGTTTCATTTTATACGCTTTATAACCCCTCATGGAACATAATCAAACACATTCAATTGTGTTTTAACATTTAAACATTTTTCATAGATTGTGACATACTGTATTTCAGAATATCATTAGTGTCATTATGATTTCTGTGTAAAACATTTTTCTGATAAATGTAATACAAGATCTTAAATAAAGGCTGTTGACTATTTTGTCCCACATCTGCAAAGTTACCTGAGATCAGCTTTTCTTTTTAAACAAGAAATTATTCAAGCTTGCTGGCAAATGTTAACAAGCTGGTTTTCCATTATTTGTCTCAGCTACACAAAGTACTGCAAGTAATCGCATGTCACTCTCTGTTTACAAAATAAGATGAAATGTGAGCAAAGTAAATCATATTTATTTTAACAAGAGCTTGTGTTTAAGCTAATGTTCACCATCAAGTTTGTTCAACAAGTTCATCTGAATAAAATAACATCACTGTATACTCTTATTAAGAATATGTAACTAGGTTGGTGATACAGTTTAAGGTTATTTTTCCATCGTTGTTTTCAAAATTGTCCAGCATACTAACCCATTAGCTAGATCAACAA
>JAYDZG010000043.1:7608868-7620897 GCA_034509265.1 Microcambeva bendego
CAGGGATTTATTTAATTTTGGTTCTAAAATTCAAATATGATAAAGATTTATGCCAAGTACATAATATGTGTAAATACTTTACATAAATCTGAATGTACTAGAAGATGGTTAAAAGATCATATTTGCTGCCTAGGTGATTGATGGTGCCGACATTTAAATGGTGTAGATCAGTGTGTGACTCTCTGTGTGCAAGATGGATTGCAATATGAACCTTGTGCCACAAAATGAGGAAGGGTGGTGTGTTGTGCGAGTGTGCGATCAGCAATAGAGATGTATGAATCAGAACAGGAAAAAAACAATAGCTGTATCCTGGTAATTGGACACAAGTAGATTTTGGATTAATATGAGGGGGCAGTGGTGAATGGTGGAAGGTGTAGGATAAAATTTGTGGACTAAAACACTAAAACAGTAAAAAAAAACTAAATTCACACACCAACAATTTTGGTCCAGTTTAGAAAAGCATGCCAATGGATATGTATTTGATATGAGAGAGGAAAACAGAAAGTAGCTGGAAAAACATGTGTATCCAAAACTCTGAGACCAGTTAAACTCAGCTAAAAATTTATGTTATGCTTTAACATTTATGACATTTAGCAGATGCTTTCAGCCAAAGTGTCTTTCATTTATTTGTGTACAAAACCTTTCAGTAATAAAGGGTGATGGAGTCTTATGCAATTCTCTGCTCAACTGACATTTTAAAGCACTTTTAACTGCAGCTTCAGTTTTTACCTGGAGGTTGGTGTGACGTGAACCTTTTTACCCTGAGGTGGAAGCCTGCATGTTAACTAACAATGTCCAGAACACACTAGTAGACTTTGCTAAATAAGACTGATCTAAATAATAATAAAAAAATATGATTTATTACCTTTGTTTTAAATCATTTTATTTACTATTTATGATTTGTTTAATCTCATTCAAAGCCATTCAAAGAGGATGGATCCTTGCCGGGTCTGTTTCCTCTCAAGGTTTGTTACTTGTAATTCTAAGTGATTTTCTTCCTGCCTCTGTTGTCCTTAGCTTTCTTTTTTATTAATCTATTTATTTATTTATTTATTTATCTGGAAACTAGCTCGAAGTAGTTTGGAGAATTTGTCTGTTGTAAAAAGCTCAATACAAATATATTTAACTTCACTTGACAGTCAAATCAACAGACTGTACTCAAGTGAACCACAATCATTTACTCGTCTAGTACCTTAACTGCTGAGCTACCACTTCTGTGGTAACAATATATAAATTTGTTAACATTCTCATTTATACCTATGAAAATTCAGTTAAACCAGACTTTCACGGGGGTTAGGTTCCAAGGGCACCCATGAATCGTTTTTTTTATTCTGAAATAACAGAATGTTAATTATTGCAATTCAAGTAATTTAACTCAAATGAATAGCTTGAAATGGTACAAAGGTAGGTGCTGAACTGAGATAGGTAAAAAACAAGAAAAAAGGTTTCCCAAAACTGAAAATCAGAAATATTCAAAAAGGCATCTTTCAGGGAACAATTTAAAGCCGTTATGAAGAAATAAAGGTTAATCAAGCCTTGAAAGTTGGTGCTGCTAATTCCTTCAGGTCTTCCAACCTTTCTTGAATGCTTACAACCCTCTCTGTCTGCATGAAAACAGTGTTGGTAACACACTGTGGTACCATACCCTTGTGAGGATCAGTTGAACAGTGATGGTGAGAAAAGGGAATTTGACAATTGAAGAGAGACAGACCATCATAACACTTAAAAATGTAGGTCTTTCCTACAGAGAAATTGGCACTAACAAATAGTGAGATATATATATATATATATAAACCAAGAATAATTTACCCTGATGTGGGTCTAATTATAATTTATTAAAAGAAAGAAAAGAAAACTAAAACAGAAGACAGGTCATCCATCACAAGGGTTGAGACACACCCACACTTACCTTTTTTAGATGCTTTAAATTTGCATTAGGAAACCAGAGCACACAGGCAGGAAAAGAGCAGTCTAAAAGAATTTTATGGTTTTGAAAGAGCCTTGATGTGCATGACCTTTTACCATCCTCTTATTATCTCTGAATCTAAAGGTTTATCCATCCAAAGTGGGGACTTCCGTGCCCATCTACTGCTGACCTATAAAACAATACTTGTAACCCGGATGCACAGAAAAATCTGTATTTTATCTATCTAAAGTGCATAATGTCATTAAATAATTTAAGGAATTTCAGAACATCAAGGACAAGGGCAAAACGTTTAATTTATCCTATGGAACTGGTTTTTTACAACCGTGGTTTGGCTTTTGTTCCATTTATAATAGGTACTTCTCTCTGAGAGGTTTTGCTTATGAATGGTTATGTCTCGTTAGGTCTGTACTGTGTCTCTTAGCACTTACAATTTATTGTAACTCTGCATATAAGCTCTATTATGATTCATCTTGCTATTATCATTATTCTACACTTTTGTGCTAAAAGAAGTGCATGATTGCCTGATTGGTGCACAACTTCATTCCTGAATTTATTGCAGTTGAAAAAACTGGTTATCTACTTATGTGTTCAGAACAATCTTATTGAGACTTTAAGATGTATACTTTTTTATTACAAAAGCCATGTTTATCCTTTAATCAGGACTATCTGACAGTCATATGAGTAAAGAACTAAACAGTCAAAAAGAGGCACTCTAGGCCATTTGCGGTGCCAAAATCAATTTGGTTCACAATTACTGTTTCACACAGCCTTTAAAGTTCTTCAATGTATAAATACAGTATTTAAATATTAAATGCTATCTGTTGCTGTTTTTCCTGTAACTTTTTTTTTAACTTTGGGGTCACATGTCACATTTTACCAGGAGTTCAACATAAAAAGATATATGGCACAATTTGTATTCACTATTTTAGTTCCTGTATGATCAGAATGTTTTATTTCAATTTTTTTAGTGATGCCATTTTAGAGATGTGTAGGAAAATACTAACAAAAAAATAACCCCTTATAAAACCACAATGAAAACATACAGCAAGTACTGTTTGTGTTTTTTTCTTCTTGATAAAATAAATCAGATACATTATTAACAACAAAAAATCTTAAAATTCTTTCTGGCTTTCAAAATATTAGGTGCATCACAGTCTCCCCCTTGTGGAGCCAAATATGTCATTCAATCAGAGTGAAATAAATGTTATATAACGGGTTACGCACAGACTTGTTGGGTTAAAAAGTCCCAGTACAAGCAAAAGCTTCATTACCTTTAATCCTGAATGCATCTCCTTTTACTCTCTGCTTTCATGGACTGTAACTTGTCTGTACAAGAACTGGGAGTTCAATCAGCCGCCCCCTCTTTGAGTTAAAAGGTTACAGATTGTAGATGTCAACACTTAAAACAGACAACACAATGTTAAACCCCAGAATGCTCAAATCATGCTTAATGTCTGCTTTACAACAAAACAATTCCTTTTATAAAACATAATTTATTAATAAAAAAATATGTGATATGTTATTGCTGAGGTTTTTGGTCTTAGATGAGGTAGATTATGACACCTGGATTCACGAAGGTCAAGAGAGCAAGTGATATAAAGACTATAATTATACATTTAAAATGAGCTTGGTTCTCATACTAGTTGTATTGAAGCGGTTAAATGTAATTTAAGGATAAGATAAATGTCTTGCAAAAGGTCAAATTTTTTTGTGATTCCTGTTTCAACGTGTATTAAATAGGTCTGATGCAGTTTGAGAGATCAAACCTTTGTATGATGGGCTTGTGTACCCCCAACATAATAAAGATTTCCTGTTCACTAAACTGAATTTAACCTTTTTTACTTGTATTTGAATACTTCTACTTGAGTAAAAATACTTAAACTTTTACTTGAGTCATTATTTTGACCAGATTACTAGTACATTTACATAAGTAAGAAACTTTTGTACTTCTGCCACCTCTGCCTGGATTTGATTTTTGAAATTTAGCTTATTAATAATGTAAGTAGATAATATAAATACTATAAAGTCATGTAGAGTGAACCTGTGTTTGATATGCAACTCCATGTTATTCTTTAGAAACATGTTATAATAGTATAAATAATAGCTAAAGGTAATTTTAATTCGAATAATGAAACAAACATACTAGGATAGTAAGTATTTAGTATACAGTGTATATAGTTATGTGCAAACTTTGGACAAATAGATGCACCAATCTTATAGCAAAAACACTTGTACTTATGTACAAATGTACTTATTGTAAAAATAGGCTACATACACTGATCAGTTATATCATTATGACCACTGACTGAAGGGAATAAAACTGATCATCTCTTCATCACGACACCTGTTATTACATGGGGCATACTAGGCAGCATGTGAACATAAAGTTGACGTTAGAAGCAGGAAAAATGGGTTACCATAAGGATTACAGTTAGTTTGACAAGGGCCACACTGTTATGGCTTGATGTCTGGGTCAGAGCATCTACAAAACTGGAGCTCTTGTGGGGTGTTCCTGGTCTGCTGTGGTCAGTATCTATCAAAAATCATTCAAGAAAGGAACAGTAGTAAACCAGCGTCAGGGTCATGGCTGGCCAAGGCTCATCGAGGGTGGTCCGATCCAACAGACGAGATACAGTAGCTCATATTGTTGAAGTTAATGCTAGTTTTGCTTTTTAATAGTGTCAGAATACACAGTGCATCACAGTTTGTTTTTTTGTTCTGTGTACTTTTCACATTTTTTATAAATGTGGATGGTGGTAGCCTAGTGGGTAGAGCTTTGGACTATCAACCAGAGATTGGCGTTTCAAATCCCGGCTATGCTATGCACCCACTGTTGGGTCCTTGAGCAAAACCCTTAACCCTCACTGCTCCAGGGGCACAGTATGATGTCTGACCATGCTCTCTGACCCCAGGGATATGCGAAGATATGCGTTGTACTGTACAAATGAAGGCATTCTTCTTCTTCTAAATGTAAATACTTAAAAGTGTCAAGCATATTTCCCTACCTCAGATCAGGAATCAAATAAATCAAATCAAGTTTACCTTCTATATGGGTCGTAATATCGATTATTCGATGTAGTTTCGGTTATTACAGTCACAGTGATTTGCTCATCACAGTAAGTCGGAAACGTTTCGCTGACAGGAATCCATGAGGTAACCAGATGCTTCAGGCACTGACTGATCCGCCCACACGATCACTTCGCTTTAACACTTCACTTCCACCATTTTTCTCACTTGAGGATTTCGTAAACATGAATGACGCCTGTTATTTTTAGTGCTGCACTTTGTATAAAGAGCACTGAAAGGTGGAACCGCTGGCAGAATGATGTGGACAATCGGGTTGTTCCTTGCTGGACTGATCCCAGCCCTTCTTTTCATCTACAGTAGACGCACAAGGTGAGTTCTTAAAGTAAAGTTTACTCTTCTTTGACAGCATTGCTTTAGGGATCCGGGGTTCAAAGCCACGTAGACATGATTGGTCATGTTTAAGTTCGGGAATGCAGGACCCTGATCAGGACGTGACTGTGGTAAATTAAGTCTTACAGCACTTGTTATGCATGTGTAAGAATGCTAAATGCTGCTGCATTGCACAATTGCACTCGTTTGGTCATGAAACACTGTTCTGACATGCTTTAAAGTCAACTTTGTTATAGCATTGTGCATACATGTTAGTACTTATTTTAAATATTCATTCTAAACATTCATTCTAAGACCAAATTTGATAACTGACCATTATTAACATTTCATTATTAACACTATGTAGTATTAAGTATTTGAGAACATGTTTGAGCATAAATTAATAAATTATTACTCATTTTTTGCTTCATATTTTATGACTTTTTTATAATTTAATGGGGACAAGTGGTTAAACATAAAATTAAGATGATGATTAACATGTTCTAGGCAGTGTTCTTTGTGGTCAATTTGATCCCAGGGTGTTTAAACTGTAGAAAATGCAAAAGACATGAAATGTCAACACTTAACACTCATTTATTTTGGATAATATTTAACTCACTGAAACATGCAATTTTATAAAACTTAAGCGTCTTAACCTAATAACTGTAGTAGTGTGAGAACCACTGATAGTTCACACGACTTTGGTTCCCACGAAGATATTGATAGTTTACACAACATAGGGGTGGAGCAAACATGTAAAAGGTTTGCACAGCAGCCAATTTCTCAAACAATTTCTCTTAGTGCTTTATGTGCTCTCTCTTTCTGCTATATTTCTGCTATATAACTGAAAAGGACATCTCTTTGACCATGAAAGTGATATGGAAGAGTGTGTCTGAGACAGGATGATGTAGTCAAGTGTCAAGTCAAGTCAAGGAGAACCCTGAATATGAGGCATCCTCCTCTGATGAGAATGAGACTTAGTAGAGATTTAGTAGTCTGTTAGTGCACTAATAATCAAAGATAACAAAAGGGTTAGTCATAAATGTGAACCATGTATTTAACATGTAAAAAGTGGTTACTTTGAGGGCCCTTTATTTAAAATGAGAAATGTTTTGCTATTTCTAAAGACGGAAAAATGAGCCTCCATTGGACAAAGGAAGAGTTCCTTGGCTTGGACATGCTTTTGAGTTTGGGAAAGATGCTGCCAAGTTCTTGACACATATGAAAGAGAAGCATGGAGACATTTTCACTGTAAGTTGTTGATTTTGGTTTCTAAGCCATTCTAAGCCACTTTTGTGAAAATGCTATACCACGCTGTATTCTGAATTAACCTTTTGGCTCTTTTAAATAAAGAAGTTAACTATTAATAAAACCTTTAAATTTGAGACACTAGGAAGTGCAATTCTAAGAGAGTACATACTCAGCTAGCATATGAATGAAAGGTTGTGGCAGTAATTCATAAATACTTTGAAACAATATAATGTAAACCAGCTTGTCGGGTTTTCTCTTAGTTTGTGTGTTTGTAATGTTTTTGATGTGGTGATGATGTAATATCTGTTCCCACACCATGTTGTAACAATTTGTTATCTTCCTACATACCACACCAGTTTCTTGTTAATGTATTTTATTTTTGATTGTCACCATGTTTCGGCATTATCAAAATACATCATGTGCACAGAAACTTTAAATGCATAAAGCGATATTAAATGAGCTTTATTGGTATTATAATGTTCACAGCTTAAGATGTATTCTATAAAGAATTGATTTTTTTATTTACAGGTGTGTGTAGCTGGTCAGTATGTGACCGTTTTGATGGACTCTAATTGCTATGATGAGTTGCTCTCTGATACAAAGGCACTTGATCTGACTGGCTATAGTCAGCTTCTAATGGAGAGGATCTTTAGCCTTTATTTGCCTACACATGACCCCGAGTCAGAGAGGATGAGTTTGAAGCAGTAAGTGTTTGACATCTGATTTTTATCTTATATTTAATATGATTTGTATATAAAGCAGTGTTGTTTCCAAATTGGGTTGTAAACAGCTGTTGAGAATAAATAAATGCTTCATTTTTCTGGATAGAATGGTGGCTAAGTAGTAGGCCACACAACAAGAAGGCCCTGGGTTTGATCCCCAGGGGGGGCAGTCTGGGTCCGATCCCCAGGGGGGGCAGTCTGGGTCCTTTCTGTGTGGAGTTTGCATGTTCTCCCTGTTTACTCTGGGTGCTCCGGTTTCCTCCCACAGTCCACAAACATGCAAGTGAGTTGAATTGGAAATGCAAAAATTGTCCATGACTTGTGTTCCATCACTGTGTTTGATATAAACTTGGACTGATGAAACTTGTGTAATGAATACCTATCGTGTCTGTCATGAATGTAACTAAAAGTGTGAAACATGATGTTAAAATTCTAACAAACAAAAAGTCAATTGTAGGAGCAAACCTTGTGTTCAGGGATGTGAGACAGCATGTTAACTGTGAATGGAAGCCAGTACTTAAAACAAGATGTTTAATGTTTGGATGTTAAGGCATGATCCAGGAAGTTGAGGCAATTTCTTACAAAGTTATTGATGGACACTGGCTTGGGTATTAAAGAACGCATCTGATAAATGCTAATAATGCTAATAAGTCCTGACTAATTAGGACTAGTCTGTTAGAGCAAGAATATGAGGCTTGCCACTTTGAATATATCAGTAAATATTCCAAGAAATGTAACAGTGTTTTATAAACGAATTCAAAAATTATTTTATTTATACAGGACAGAATTTAAATAAAATCAGGTCTGCTGAATGGCTATGACCTTTTATCCCGCAGAAGTAGCTGTATAATAACTTGCCTGCTTCTATGATCAGTATTTCCACGTCATTCCTTCCCAAACCACTACCAAGAAATATTCATACACAAATCCAAACTGAGAATACTATAGAAATACTATCTATTACATAATACTATATAATACTATATAAAACAGTGGTGCTGGCCTATTCTGATAATTCAAAATTTCACAGTATTACACTTAATGGAAATAATGGGCATATCTTTCTCTGTGCCAAAGAAAACAAAGACCCGAAAATTGCTTAAAAATGTAATTTTATGTCTTGTGTGTCATTCCAGTTTCTTTGCTGGTCCAAATCTCTTAAGCTCCATTAACAGTAATCTTCAGTCTGTCATGCCATGTGCAAACACAACCACCTTAAACCCAAAAGAATGGAAAACTGACGGACTTTTCAGCTTCTGCTACAGCCTACTGTTCAAGTATGTTAACAAGTACAATCAATATACTGTTTATGTGTACAATCTACAAACAGTATTCACTTCGAGGCATTCTGCTTTTACATAAACATTTTTACACCTGAATTATGTCATAGGATCACACAGTCATTTACAGAAACTGTGAGTCTTGGCATAAGTATTTGCAGGGCGTGTCTTAGTTTTTTCAGGTCAGTGAATGGTTTAAGTCGAGTACTGCTGCAGTAGTGTGATTTACTACAGATAATTTGTCGCTAACATGTTTTGAACATTTCTTTGAATATTTTTGAATATTGTTTTGTTGTATTTGTTCTCTAGGGCTGGATATCTTACCTTGTTTGGAGAAGAAAACAGTGCTGAGTTAACAGAGGTTTATGAGCAGTTTCGTAGGTTTGATAAGATTCTGCCAAAACTTGCACGACGTTCTGCCAAAAAAGGTAATTAAAAAAAATGTCACACTCAAGAACACTGTGTCATTGTTCTTCATGGACAATAGGTGTGTCCTCTCTGGAAAATGATGTATCTAAATCGATGTGTCACCTAATTACTCATCTTTGTGTTTACGTGGGCATTAGATGAGATGAAAGTTGCAAGCTCAGCCAGACAGCGGTTGTGGCAGCTGTTGCGTCCAACACAGTTTCCGAGTGGAACTGAGACTCAGTCGTGGCTGCAGACCTATGTACAGCTGCTGAAAGAACAGGGTCTGGATGAAGACACCCAAAGACGTGCCTTGCTTCTTCAGCTGTGGGTTACACAGGTAAGTTGTATGAACATACATGTTTTTGAAGGTTCGTAAGTAACACCCATCCAAATCTAGTTCAGCTAGTATTGAATTATTAGCAGTCTTCAGGTTAATTGAGGGTGCTGTGACTGGTAAAATGTACAGTGACTTATAACTATATTCAGTTCTATAAACTGTTCTGTTTATACTTTTTAAACAGAGTATTTTTACTACTGGTTCATAAAAAATCTAAAAAGTAATCTCAAAATGACAGTCTAAGCTTGATTTTAGAAGATTTATGCCCCCGCTATTGTCAAATTACCATTAAAACAAGTAAATGATCGAATAATATAAAAGCGCTTGTCCAAAGAGGGATGCAAGACCTGAAATACACTATGTTGTAGTGGGGTTATAAAATCAACCATTGTGTGAAAGCTTTGTAATGTGCCTTTATTAAAACAGAACAAAACAAGAGTTCTCAGCTAAATGACCAGACATCTTGTGGTTTAGATGGATTGATCCCCAAATATGTGTGCTATATATTTAATACTGCTTATTGGCCTGATAGCAATCCCCTTTGCACAATATAGTGTCAGTTACATGACCTTATATGGATTCCTTTTTTTCCTCTGAAACAATGACCATGTGTTTAATGTTTAAAATGTTGTTGTAATACATCTCTCAAACACATGAAGGCAGTATATGTTAAACCACTACTTATTACCTTGCTTCTTCACACAAGCAGAGAGCTTCGGGAGATCATAATAAAGAGACAAGTGATGGACATACTAATTTTTTTATATATGATTTGATTGAATGAGTAACAATAAAACTGAGTTTCTTTACAAGTGGCCTTCTGTGAATAACCCATATAACATAGATCAGTAACTGCCCGAATCCCTAGATGTATGTTGCCGTGACCTTTATTTGGGGTGTTCCTGTCTTGTACTCAGTGTTTTCCTATGGTGCTGGATACACAATGTTGAATATGTATTTTGCCCAACCCTCCTAAATTTAAAATATATTTAAGGCACTGTCAACTTCTGCCTAAGCCCCAACATCTAGCCAAAGAGAAGACTGAAGACAATTACATTCCTCATTGTACATGTTTCTAACCGTTGCCACACAGAAATCAGTGAGATGATATTCAAAACGGTCTTTCTTCCATCAGACTTGGAGCAGTGAGACTTCTAGCACCTCCCAATGTGCTTTGATTTACTTCATCAAAACATTGATGTTCTTTCCTAGTGTTTGTGTGCTATTGTTTTAATGATCTTGTACATGAAAAAAATAATACTTATGTAGTCATGCAGGACATTTAAAACAGTTAAGATATTAAAACAACCTTAACTCTTTAAATCTTGTGCTTTCTTTGTTTTATTCAAAAGCAGTTACTGTATGTATGCAGTTCTTGAAACTATTGTTTTCCTATGTGTAGGGTAATGCTGGCCCTGCAGCATTTTGGCTGCTAGGCTTTTTAATTACTCACCCTATGGCTCTAAAAGCAGTGAAGGATGAGCTGAAGTACCTAAAACAGCTTGATCTGAGCAAGAAAGATGCTACTCCAGTGTTAGGTAAGTGAACTAAACAAAGCCATCATTAGTTTATGAGTGTTCATTGTGTTCAGTCAGTTTAGTGCCCAGGTGGAGTAGTTGGATTTTCCACTGCCAACCAGCGTTGAGAGTATTAACTTAGCATTGTTGATTGGTTGGCTAAATGCACATACCAGTACATTGTTGTGCCAGTCCCAAGCCTTGATAAATAGGATGTTTGCATCAGGAAGGGCATCTGGCATAACAACTTTACCAAATCAATTATATGGATTACAATTCACTGTGGCGAAAGCTGAAAAGATTCAAAGTTTGTAGTTTCTTGCTAAAACATTGCAAATCTGGGGCTTCGGGACATAAACTTACACTGCATCCGCAAAGTATTAACAGTATTCACATTTTATAACCTAACAAAATATGGGGAAAAAGAAGCACTGTGAAGACTTTCCGGATGCACTGTAAATTAGCAGTCAACCCCAAAATTTATATTAAAAAATGCCAATTACCATTAAACATTTGGGCATGTACTAGTGTTCTCCTGTCATTTGCCAAAACAAGATGGTTTACCCCAGGGAACAGATATCCTTTACCCCAGAGTTCTATGAATGTGTGATTTTTACTTCTGCTTAATGAATATTATGTAACACAGATGTAACAAAGATATTTAATTGATTGTCTGACTCTGAGGAATGACTACCAGCTTCACTTACAAGGTTACCACCCTGAAGAGACATCAGAGGATTATTGTCTATGCTAAGTTATAACCGTCTTTAATGTGTGTAATACTGTATGTTTGCATGAAAAATCAGGACTTCTGATATCCTATCGTATCCTATTCAGAATATGTGGAAATAAGTTCTTAGCCTATTAAAGAGTCTAAACCTCTGCGTAATGGTGTGCATGGTGGTTTTACAACTACAAGAACCCAACACAGTTGGACTGTTTTGTTATTATTTGCCGTGCAACTTATCTTACCACCTTAATTTTGTAGACTGTACACATATACTTTGAAATTCAATTCACTTGAAATGAGTGTCCACATACTTTTGTCCATGAAGTAAATTACTTATATTTTATATTGCTGTGGGAACATAACATAAATCAAACACAAATTAACAAGTATTTGATTGTGTTTTATGTGAAGATAGTGCTCTCAAGGAGACATTGCGCCTCACCGCTGCTGCCCTCATC
>JAYDZG010000043.1:7708899-7729873 GCA_034509265.1 Microcambeva bendego
GCCAAGCAGGACCTCAGGCTAGCACTTTTACCAGACAGTAGGTGTCAGATTTTTCTGAAATTGACAATTGGCTGGCTAATATGATTCAAGATAATGGCACACTTAATGAGCACTTTAATAATCTGATACTGTAGAATTGAGTGTGTCTATAAATTTTCTCCTTTAGGTTTACATATACAGAATTAATCAGATCATGTTTTCTGTATAATTAAAAAATCTTATAAGAAAAAAACACCCAAATAGACTATTAGACTGGGTGTAAACTCACAGCCTGTCATGATTAATACACGTTAAGAACTTTGTTATACATATGCTGGACTAGGGATCAGAAGGTTTCTGGTTCAAACCCCACCACTCATAAGTTGTCTGTAAAACACCTCTAACTATAAATTTATTGTATTGTATTTAGTACTGCAACCCTAAATAAAGACAGTGAACAATGAATGATTGAATAGCGTTGCATACCTGTGGCAGACCTGCATTGATTTTCAAACAATCAGATCAGTGTGAGGGTTCAGATCGGGTGACTAACGATGAAAGACTAAACTTGGTGTAGGAGCAGTGGGGTATTGCCTTGTAGGAACGAAGGAGACATGCACCGGAAATGTCAGATGCATTGGTGATTGTCCTATTTATAGTGCCTTTGTTGCTGGGGTAACAACACACACTGGGGTTGAGCGAGGATTAAGGGTTCCCTCAGCACTTTAGTAAAAAGAAAAAGAATGAGAAAGTGAGAACCCCTTAGCAGCAGGAATAAAATCAGAGAAGTAAAATGTAGGAGAGTATTCCACTGCTACTGTGAGAAAACTGTAATTAAGGACGGAGAGCTAGAGAATGATGGGGATTAGGGGGAGGAAGTAAAGAGATTAGGGGTCACGGCAAACGCTAATACTTGCAGCCAAGCTACAGAGTAGAAAACACTGCAATTTTCAGAAAAGAAGGTGGGGACAAAACGTGATGACGTAGCACACATATTTTCACTGATACAACTACTCATAAACAAATGTAATTGTAAATATCAAGTCAGCAACACCAAGCTATGACTGATAAAAAGCCTTAGTCTCTTTAGTAGCACCATTTGGATGTGAAACCTTGGCACTGAAGAAAAGTCAGGCTTTTGAGAACAAGTGCATCAAAGTGCTTAACCTCCCATAAAAGAAAACGATCACCACTAAGCACGTTTCAAGGATCACAAGAACAGAAGAGGATTTACTGATCCTCAAGTTATAAAACTATGGTAAAAGGGATAAAAACAACCAAAAATGAGCTGCATTGACACCACCATGGCATGGATTGCATTATCATTAGCCATCGAAGAAAGCTGACCCATCTGTGTAGCCAACCATCACAAAGCGATGATGGAGTGATATGGCTTGACTTGACAATACTCTTATGTGGCGAGAGGACGGACACAAGGATGCAGATCATATTAATTCAACAAAATAATAATAAATAAAAGCAACACACACAACAGAAAGCAAAATGTGTCTGGTGGGGCAGGGTCGGTTGGGGACTGAGGCTATTCTGTATGGATTAGAGTGTGCAATATTATGGGGAAAAGTCCTTAAACTGGCATACCCAGTTCATCATGCTCAAGTTTAGACCACGTTTGTTACAATTACAAAGAATGTATTGTTTAGCTTGATACTGCCACAGCATTAGCCTGCAGTATTTAACTTGCCCACTAATTCCAGGGAAACTGGACCACTGTGACCGTAATCAGAATAAACTGGAGGTGAAACATGAATGAATTCCTTAATTTTCTCGAAGGTCTCCCAGTAAGAAGGTCTTGGGCTGGATACCCAGATGGAGTCTTTTCTGTGTGGAGTTTGCTTGTTTTAATTGTGTCTGCATGGGTTTCCTACGGGAGCTCTGGAACTAATGAATCTTTTGTAACCAGTAACAACCTGTCCAGTCATGAATGTAACCTAAGTGTGTACATGACGTTCAAATCCTAACAAATAACATTACTTTTCTATTTCCGCTCTTGACACTCCCCTTAAATCATCACTTAAAAATGATGCCACCTAAATAAACAGTAAAATAATTATAAAGTTTGATTTGTGGATCCGTAGAAAAAGTAGAAAACACAAATACAATAATAGATGATTATGGTTATGACAAGGAATAAATCTCAGACCTAATCTGATATGTTTTATTGGTTATTTTTTACAGAATAAAACACAAAAACATTGTTTCTCTGGAGGACATATTCGAGAGCCAGACACATCTGTACCTAATCATGCAGCTGTAAGTCAGAACTGTTATCAAATTATTTTCTTTTCTCTGAAATTTAAGAAGTGACAACTGAATATTTGCGTGATTTCAGGGTATCAGGTGGCGAACTGTTTGACAGAATTGTGGAGAAGGGTTTCTACACAGAAAGAGATGCCAGTAAGCTTATTCAACAGATCTTGGATGCCGTCAAGTACTTACATGATGTGGGCATTGTGCATAGAGATCTAAAGGTAAGCCTGTCCTTTTATTTGATCTTAACCACTAAAACCCTTTAAGGTTTTCTTTTATAATTCCCTGTAAGTTAAGTCAGGGTATTAATACAGGTATTAATTGTATTACTACTGTATACATTTTAATTATGAATGAGATTATAGTGCAATTTAAAGCAATTAACAAAATTTCTAATATAATATTTAGAATATTTATGCATCTAATCTAAGTCTACTCTATGCCAAATCATTAAGACCCATTTTAAAGGAAATATCTATTTTGTATCGATCCTGCATATATTAAATACCGGTTGGTGGTAATTTATTGCAGTATATGTGAGCATACATTTCTGAGTGACTTTAATAAGAGCTGAGTTGTCATTGACATGACATAAGATAGCAAAGACTGCCCACTGGCAGCTGTCCACCCTGCCATCCTCAGAGAGAATGCTCGCCTCAGAACTAAACAGCAGAATGTCATTGGTCTGGTCTGAATCCTATTTTGTACTAGATTACATGGATGGCCAAGCACACATGGACCTTTTGCCCAGAGATGATGCTGGATTCACTGTAGAATGACCCACTTTAAATTTTCGCCGCAGTTGGACCTGCTGGTCCAATCACACACCAGACCGTTAAAGTTATTTAGAGTTGGATCGTGTTTTGGCTCATCTGTGTAATCATTTTATTACAATGTGTAATGATTTATCTTCCTTTTTATTACGTTGTATCATCCCCTATAAAGGTTGTGATGTACAATACTGTACTCTGTGCAGGATTGATGTTTATTTAAGAGAATTTGAGCCAATTTACTAGACCCAATTCAAATCTAGTTTACAAAACAGGTATCAGTTTTAATATACATTTACAAATGAGAGAACGTCAGATATGCTTTTCCTTAAACAGAAAGTGTCTGTTCGCCATAATCTTTAATAAAGCTGTCCCCAACATAGCAACGCAAGACCTGGAAAAGAAAGGCCTATACCTTTACACGTGTAGGAGAAGGTGTGTACCTGGCTACAGGCAGCAAGATAAATATTAAACATATTTAGTTTTGATAGTTTGGAGGACACAATCACACTTTCCAAATCATTTTATGAATCAGTGTTCCTCATTTTAGTGCAGCAATTAAAATTATTTTTCTTTTTTCTTCTGCAGCCTGAGAATCTGTTGTATTGCAGCATGGACGAAGATTCTAACATCATGATCAGTGACTTTGGTCTGTCCAAAATTGAGGACTCAGGGAGTGTTATGTCAACCGCATGTGGAACACCTGGATATGTGGGTATGAGTGTTAGCTCTGTTATCTCTTCTTCTGTTTCGCTAACTACCTAAACTATAGAAAATGCTAATTTAAAAATGCAGTCTTGTTTCATTGACTTTTATTTCATAAGTGTTTCAGTTTTGTCTGGGCAACTTCCCTGCAACACATTCTAACATAAAGGCAATTTAGCATAAGTCCACAAAAGCAAGATCCACAATAGGCTGTCCAAAAGACCAAGTGTGGCAACAAATGCTATACAATATTGAATGTTTAAAATAAATGTCAACATTAGGAAGGATTTGTATATTTCTCCCTCTACAATACATAATATTATATAATTTAAGCAATCTGTATCAATTTCAGTGCATAAAGAGCATGGGCGGAAACCTAAGCTGAAAGCCCATGGTCTTCGATTTCTCAGAAGGCATTGCATCAAGAAGTCACATTCATTAATTGCTCATGAGCAAGGGATTCCTTTGTCCAGACTGCAACTGCAAGCACTGCAATTACAGAGTTACATTCACAAATGCCACTTCAAACTTTACTCTGCAAAAAAGAAGCCATACATTAACCAAGTCCATAAGCTGCAGCATGGAGTTCTTTGGGCTGAGACGCATTTGAAATGAACCATCAGTTCAGTTCCGTTCATTGACTTTAACCCCTTATCCTAATTAGGGTCGGGGAAGGGTTCTGGAGCCTATCCCAGCTGTTCAGTAGGCGCAAGGCACATGGTAACACCCTGGAAAGCACACCAAGGTCATCGTTGGTACCTACAGGACAATTCAGTGTCTCCAATCAACCTAATGGCATGTCTTTATGAGACTTATGAAACCAAAAAAACGCAATAACCTGTTCTTCATTGCCACTTTATCACATGGTATACTCAGTTCAACGTCTTGTTGTAAAAAAAAAGCATTGAAGGAAAATGTTGGGAGAAGTAATGCCAACATTACAAAGCCTTAAGAGCTTTATCCATATTTTTGGAATGTGTTGCTGGCCTGGGATGCAGGCAAAATAAAATAGAGTTAGCCTGAGCTCTGTAATTCTTTGAGGTTGTAATTCAATCAAGTGACTTGTAGTATGTGCTCTCAGGCTTCAGAAGAGCTCGATGTGTTCCATGCTCTTTGATACTGCTTCTCAGAGCGAAAATGATGTTAGGGTCTCAAGCTCAGTAACTGAACACTCCAGCACCTAAAAAGCTTCCATATTTTTCTTTTTTGTATTTCAGCCCCCGAGGTCCTGGCACAGAAACCTTACAGCAAAGCAGTGGACTGCTGGTCCATAGGTGTTATTTCTTACATTTTGTAAGTGGGTGTTTTAACTATTTTATCTAAATCTATTGATTTGGTCAATAACAAAATTGTGAACCAAAACTGGCCGACAGAAAGAGTACTTTGGTGTCCCTGGAATGCCGATTAGCAAAGTTTTTCCATTCACTGTGTCTTATTTGTAGTATTTTACTCTTTATAATTCTTTGAATTAGACATGTCTGTGATCACTGGCTTCAAGTTACAAGCCTTAAAGCCTTATTTGATTAGTTATTTAATTTAAAGAAAGAGATACGTCAATGTAGCCCACTTTACTGCACCAAAACCAACATTGCCCTTCTACTGGTACTCAGTAGCACATAACTCCTGGTTGCCCCCTGGTGGTCTGAAATGTTCATAACGTGAAGAAAGTTAAATGTACTGTAAAAGGTTTTCATACCAAGCAAACTTACACTCAGGCGATTGGTGTTTTATAAAGTATCCAAATTGATGCTAAAAGAAATAATAACTTTTCAATAAATGCCTCTATTGAACCTATTAGGAATTTACTCAAGTTTAAGAATCTCTTACTAATTGTGTCTAAGTTAAATAGTGAATACATTTAAGATAAGTTTACATTTACATTTTAAGCATTTAGCAGACGCCCTTTATTCAAAGTGACTTACAGTAGTTTTACAGTATACAGTCTGAGAAATGAGGGTTAAGGGCCTTGGTTAAGGGCCCAACAGCATCAACCTGGCAGTGGTGTGGTTTGAACTGGTGACCTTTGGGTTAATTAACCTATTTTTATTTCCCTAACAGTGATCCTGTTAACTAGTTCATTTAAGGCCACACACTGCTGTGTCATTCAGTTTGTATATTGACTAATCTTTTTAGTGATAACTAAAAAAAAAGTTTGGGTTCTGTGTCAGGTTATTTTAAACCCTAATAACACAAAACATTATATTTAGATTTTTTTAGAATCAATCATTTCTCACCTATGTTGCATTTTACAGGTTATGTGGATATCCACCATTTTATGATGAAAATGATGCCAAACTGTTTGAACAAATCCTGAAGGCTGAATATGAGTTTGACTCTCCATACTGGGATGACATATCAGACTCAGGTCAGGTGAATCTTATTAACAATCATACCTAACATATTTTTAGTGGAAACGCTATAGAATGTGTATGCAATTATGCCTTTACTGAAAACATTGACTCTAAATCTTTTATTACAGCTAAAGACTTTATAAGCCACCTCATGGAGAAAGATTCTACACTGAGGTATACGTGTGAACAGGCCCTACAACACCCATGGTACATTTATCTCTGATCATTAAAAAATATTTTCCTGCCAACACAGGAAAATTTTTCTTTATTAAAAAATAAAAGAATATACCGGTTAGTCTTGTTTTTTCCGCTAATATTTTACAGGATCTCAGGAGACACTGCTCTCGACAAGAACATCCATGAATCTGTCAGTGCACAAATGAAGAAGAATTTTGCTAAGAGTAAATGGAAGGTGAGTGGAACAGTGTCTTGTTATTACATTGCACTGAGGCTGCAGTTTACACTGCTTTGCAAAACAGCTGCGCTCAGCAGACGAGTGGAAGAAAAAGTCAGCTGTTGCGGTTCATTTAGCATTTCAGCTATGCCTTACTTGATATTTAACAATTTATCATGATGGTGTCCTTCTCATTATTTGCTAGAAGAGTACTACCAAAGGCAAGCAGAGAAGCTTTCATTCGTTCTATCAGTTACATTGTGGTGTTTCAGCCACACACATTGAGAACAAGTTTTTTATTTGTGACTAGTTTGTTTAGTTTAGTAGGGTTATATGGGGTATAGTTTATAGGTTATAGTAGGGTGTGTCATGTTTTACAATTAGGCTTCATTGATAACATGAATGGTAGGTACTCGTTATCCAAGTTTCATCCATTCACAAGTTCTAGTCACATTATGTTCAGTTTACCTCCCTTTTTTGGACTGTGAGAAAAAGCTTGGAGTAAAACCATGCAGGCACGGGGAGAACATGCAAACTCCACACAGAAAGTACCCAGACTGTCCCATCTAGAATATATCTAGGATAGAACCCAGGACTTAAGCCAACTTAGCCATTGTGCAACTTGACATTATATGAAATAAAGCCATTATATGAATTCCTATAGATTTGTAAACAGAACCTCAACAAACACACGAGTAAGTGGTAATTTACTAATATTAACAGGGCTGCCTGCAAACAGGGCTGCCTACTTTACATACTAATCAATAAATTCAAGCCTTCATGATATAACGTAGACTCAAATAGATTCAAATGTTTGTTCATTTGCTGAATGAGATGTTTTGCTGTCACTGACTAGTCGTCTTTTGACGGCCTGTGTCGTGTGAGCAGCAAGCTTTTAATGCAACAGCGGTGGTGAGACACATGAGAAGGCTGCAGCTGGGCAACAGTCTGGAGGGTTCGAGTCAGATCACCTCCACCAGCCCCTGTCACAGACATCTATTCCTGCCAGCTAAAGAACTCAACCAGGAAGAAGTGCGGGAAGAGGAAGAGAACAGTAAGGTTATTCAGAAACTATTCAGGACCAGGTTTGATCCAAGATGGATTACAACTGTGATAAACACAATTTTATTATCGAGGGTTAATAGCCTTGGTCAAGTTAAACATATATATTACTGGAACTGTATTTTAACTGCTAAACTTTTACTGCCGCTGGTACAGTAAAGCACCACCAATACACTGAAATACCACCACATGTTTTTCATAATGTTTATATTTTATATATTATGAAGGATATATTTGCTTGTTCCAAAACCTTGAAAGTGTAATTGGGATTAGTCATTTCATAAAATTTTTTTGAAATGCCCTTTTATATATGTGGTTTTGTTTTTATTATTATTTTTTGTAAGTAATAAATGCTAATCTAAATCTAAAAGCATTTGTAGTTTGTAACCCTGTCACACCACATACCTACGCTTGATAATTTCACTTTGCTTAAGGCTGCATTTCTGAGAACATTAAGCTCTATTCAGAACTGCCACATAAAACCAGAACAAGACCTGTTCAATTTGAAATTTAGATTATAAAACAAAATAATAACAGGCTCTGAACAACAAAACTATGCTTAGCTAATTGCTAATGCTAACAGGTCCCTACACTAATCAGAAGCATGAATGCTAACCATGTGTTGATGACTGTACTAAGCTAACAAAGGAAATGGGCTAAGCATTAAACATGACAAGCAATTCAAATGAAGTAGTAACGGGTTTACACCAGTATACGACAAGGACAAGAAACAACTTTGTCAAGCAACAAGACAACCAAAGCCAAGACAATAATTAGAATGTGATGATGATGATGATTATTCGATTAGTCGCAGCCGACTCTTGGTCACTTGATGGATCATCCATCCATGAAGTATTTCAGCAATGATAGTGGAGTAGTTTGTCATTGCTTTCTCCACCCCTCCCCATTTATCCAGGCTTGGGACCAGCATGCAGCTGTTCCCAGTTATACGGCTGGGTAAACCTACAGGACGATTCAGTGTCTCCAATAAACCTGGTAGCATGTCTTTGGACCGTGGGAGGAAACCGGAGTACCCGAAGGAAACCCACGCGGACACGGGGAGAACATGCAAACTCCAATTAGTATGTACAACCAATCAAAAACCACAAACAAGACCATTGAACCCCCATGAGAATAACAGTGACCACCAAGGTGAAATGTAGACAAATAAAACTACACACACAAGGTGGTCATAGAGACACAGTTATGACTTTTTATATTTTAGTTACATTTTCTTAAACTTGTCTGGAATTTCCTTAAATTACAGCATAGTGTGGATCTGATATTGCTTTTCTTCCATATTATGGTACTGCTGGGTCAGCTTGAAGAACCCATACTAGCAATGACATGGTTAGTTATAGTGACTGAATGACTGGTAGTGTTTGTGCAAATCAAACCGGAATATATGTTCTCCTTTATTAGGTTCTCCTGAGGTAGAGGGACGCCGGAACAGCGCAGACCAGGAAAGTGTGAGAAGCTGTGCGTACTGCTGTAGACCAACCAGCCGGGTCTGAGAAACACAACCAACCTGCAGAGGCCATCACACATAAAATTCCATCCCCACCAGTCTGACTCTGAACACAGAGCTTACCCTTCAGTTTCCAGGAGAGGGAGCTAGTGCAATGTGGAGAACAGGATTGCCAAACGACCAGGCTGACGGCTCACTGTTGACTGATCAATGGCTTTTCAGTACACTTTATGTTTGTCAGTTTTGTTTTGTGTGCTGACCAAAGAAAACTGCCATGTTTACCTGTGAAGGACTTGTTTCTAAGATTATCTTTAGGTTATTTAATGGTCGTTTTGATCCATTATTAAGAAGCCAGTGCTCATGTAGTCTAGGTTTGTACAGTATGAAGAAACACAGAGAAAGACTCCTGAAAGTTTACAATATTTTCTTTTGGTTTTGACTTAGTTAAATCTGCAGGCTTAATGCTTCTGTGTATCATGTCAGTATTTCCAACCCTATGTTCCGTGTCAGACTGGTTTTAAGTCACTGTGGATTCAAGAGTACAAAGATGGCTGACTGCCCTTCGATCAAATGATCCCTAATCGACCACACAGCACCGTTGGATCAGCAGTGTAGGACTGTAGCTTTTCTTAACCCAACCTACTATTTGTCTGTTAAAAGAAATGCACGTTTAAAACCCAGCATGTCAAGGTGACCCTACATAAACCTCCGAGGTCCTGATTAACTGAAGGGTTAACTGTGTCAAAACACTCTCAAACGTAAAACACACAAGCATTGAACATTTTATTATCAGGATCTATAAAAGTATTCATCTATTCAGCAAATAAAATAATGTCGCTTGGACGTTGTGTAAGTTTTAATTGATTTTTATTTGAGCCGTTTTACAGATGGTAACGTCAGTTTAACGTTATTTAGTGCCTGCAGTGAGATTCACTTAGCTTAAAATAATTGAGTTTGTAAATGAACATAACTGATGGGCTAATCTGATTTTTATTTTGCTTAATTGTAGTTGTTTTGTGGTGTGTTCTTATTTTAATGTTAAAAACTATACAGCAGCAATTTTCAAAGATGCACATGCAAATGAGTACTGTAATAGCCTTAAAATCAGGGCCTGGGTGTTGAAATGATCAATTCTAGGTAATGGAAGCTCGTTTGGCCTTTATGGTGTTTAGGAAGGGATCATATTTGGGTCGTTGATCGTTAATTGTACCGTGCTCCTCAAAGAAAAAGTCTAATGTTTGCATGACTCTTAAATGTTTACATAAGCAATGACAAACATATAAGATATTTAAATATGTAATTATCACTATGCTAACAAAAGGAGAGGGATTGAAACGTGTACATGCAAAAAAAAATCTCTTTTTTTACATAAAAGAGGGTCTCATATTGACTATAATGTTAATGCATTTGGTTATTTTTTTTTCAAAGTTTGTGGACTATTGTTTGTATGTGATTGTTGTTTTAAAGCTGGTTTAAAGGTATTAAACCTTTTCTCTTAATAGATCACCCAACAGCTTGTAGTCATACATAATGTGCATTAACTCGATGAAGTATAATAATCACTGAAGCAGCAAGTGGAATTTTGAACCATGAGTGAATAAATGGCAAATGAAATGGTAGATTATTACCACTTGATGCGCTGTCAAGATTTGAGTCTTTAAGTGTATCACTATTACAATCTAACAAACGTTAAATGAAATTGGATTTTTACCCTTTGTTTTTTTTAATTTTAGGTCAGAACAGATGCACTTAGTATTATAAAAGGACAGAGAAATATATGTCTATTTATTACAATGAATTATAAGAATATCATAAAAACGATTTTGTAATTACTGTTTCGGGCTAATAGCACATGGATGCAATGCATCGTGGACTATTGTCAACATGATGAAAAGCTGCAGAGTTTTGTATCCCTAAGGATCTTGTTGAAGGTTCTGAAATAAGGCCTCTTGTCTATGCATTGTGTGCTCAGTAAACTTTATATGTACACTGACAATAAAGTTCACATTAAATTGCTATGCAAAACAGGCTTTGCTTGGTAATTTCAGGGTGTGCTTTATCAAACACATTTCATTTTTTATTTATATTAAACATCAGGGAATTTAACCACAAGAACATTGGCGTTGGTGGTCGACCTTCCTAGTTTATCACAAACTGTAATGTTGGGGTCAGAGTTCTTGTGCTATCCCTGTTCTACCCACTTCCTACATTGCAGTCTGTGAGTCTCTGAGTTATATCAGCCTGTACTTGTGCACCCATTTGACATCCTGCCAACTCATTGACCTAGGTAAACAGTCTCTGTTTTCTTTACCAAATGTGTTTGTTTTCTAACGGCATTCTCTAAGATCATGTGATAGCATGTGATACCTGTTCTTTGAATTTGATATCAACCTGTCAGTTTTTTATGCCTGGCTAAACACAAACAATGGTTACCCTAGCAACATAGTACATCCTTGTGTCCTTGTATATCAGTTAAAATATTTATTACTGATGAATACTCAATAGTACAGTAAATACTAAAGAATAGTAAACAGTAAATAATTTATACTCTGTAGAGTCTGCTTCTGATGGCAGCAGCGTGTAGCTCATGAAGGAAGTCATGTTTCGGAAGCTGGCTTATTTACATTTTTAAATGCATTATCAGCTGATTTGGGTTAGAATTCATGCCAATTGTCTTGCCTGGGACAGATGGGACATTCAAGCAAGACCGACAATGTCTTAGTTCCAACATTGATTGGAAGATCATGAGCAAAACTGGTCTTCTAATTCCCCACACCCAACTGAACCTCTATGGGTCCACCTTAATTGTCATGTGCACTCTGTGAAACATTCTCGACACATTCTGCAGTCATCATGGCTCCAGATACAAGTCACAACCCACCAGGACTTTATTGAGTCACTTCTACCCTTCTACCCATAGCGACTACTTTGGAAATTAACTATAGGTTATAATAATGTGACTTGACAGTGTAATACTTCTAAAGCTTCCAAAACATTGTATTCTCAGTAAAACATGAATGTCTTATTTTCTTGTCCTGGGTGATGATCATTCTGCCCATAGCTATGTTGCTTTTAGGGTGTGTGTAGGGGTTTTAAGGTTCTCTTGTTCTGACAGTAATGGGAATAAAAGAGCTAACCCATCACTTTTCCCTTTTCTCAGAGAAAGACCCAACCCCGTAATGAGTCATGACATGGCTGTCAGTGAGAAAGCAGTAGGAGGAGGTTGGTCCAGCAAGAATTTTGCTAGTTAATTTGTGAAATAATGATAAAAAAATGAAAAGATGAAGGGAAGTTTGTGAACCTTTTAATCCTGGTAAGCATGTTGTATTCATGACTGAGGAAATAGAGATCTGAGACCAATGACAAACATATTTGGTTCAAACTATGAGACGAACTGTTATCAAAATTATTAACGATGAGACAAAAAACAAAATTAACAATTAGCAGTCAGTCCTTAAGGATGTTTTGTATTTAATTGTTATAATTAATAATTCAAGTGTAACCACTTGAAGTAGCAAAACTGTAACAAAGTGGAATTGTAGATATCCTTAATTTATCATACAGAATAAATATACATGTGTACAATACAATGAAATTCTTCCTTTGCATATTCTGGCTTGTTTGGAAGCTGACGTGATAGCGCAGGGTCAGTTGTGGTACAATGCTCCTGGAGCAGACAGGCTTAAGGGTCTTGCTCAAGGACCAATAATGGCTGCTGAACAGAGACTGGATTCGAACCGCCAATCTTCTGGTTGATAGCCAAAACTCTACCCACTAGGCTACCACGGTAGGCAATAATTTCTACCACAATTCTTACCAAGTCAGGCACAAATTGAATTTTAATTCATTGCTCAAGTAAGAGGAAACAAAGCAGCAGTAATGCTTTATGAATGAGTTCATTAAGTCCAGCTTGGTGCATTTCTTCCCAGAATGTGTACTGGACTCTATAGCTCTATTGCTACAAGTTGAGAAATGCATGCGTGAACTCAAATGTGACATATTTAAGTTATAACAGTTCTCTGCAAGCTGTTTGCAGAAGATACAAATTACAGGCAATGTATGACTAACACATTCAGACGTCCATATGCGAACATTCTGCAGCAGTTCAAAATGTCAGATGATTAAAGTTCCACATTTACAAGGAGATGCGCTTTAATGATCTCCGGTTGGCTGGTACAGCAGGCTCACGATCAGATCTTTCTGGGAAAGCAGCCACTCAGCTCCACCATCGCTGGCCAGTCTCCATACTTATTTTTCTCTGGATCGTTCACTGTGAGCTGCACATTGAAAACAAGACTTCAGACTTTCTTGGGAAACTTTAAGGCACATACTATCTTCCATCTGTGAAGCATTTGTTACAAACCTTAAGACAGATCGTTAAAAGTATCACCATGTTTTAATCTGTAATTTATAACTGCTCCATGCTGCTTCATTAATTGATATAAGCTGCGTGTTGCAAATATGACTCCTACCCAGGCGACACATTGAGGCCATGTATACAGGCTTTTTAACAGCTTGCATATTGCATGTCATGTCGATTTCATTCTAATCCTGTTCCTTACTGGGTCAGAGAAAACGTTTTGCACAAGTTGCCAGCACAGTCACATTACAGACCTACTTTTATTGCACCAGCAAGGTTTGAAAGTATTTTGAAAATACGTTAACAAGTTTTTATTACTTTTTGTACTGATATGAATCTATTTAAAATAGTGCCCAAGTGGAGTGGTGATATTTTTCATTCAACACCAGCCTCAAAGGGTCGGAACCACTAGCCACTAGGATGCACAAGATAGGAGGCTTGCGTCAGAAAGGGCACCCAGCATAAAAAGCTATGCCAAATAAACTCAGTGGCTTTGTGGGTAGCATTGTCACCTCACAACATGAAGGGCCTGGGTTTGATTCCCGAATGGTGTGGTCCAGGTCCTTTCTGCGAGTTTGCATGTTCTCCTCATAACTGTGTCTCAACAGTTAATACATTTTGATAATAGCCAGATCAAATTTATTTGAATAGCGAAATAAAAAAAAATTCAAAGTAACTTTACAGCATCCAAGCAAGACAGATAAAAAACCTCAGACAACAATAATGTCTAATACTGTGTGTAGGCAGTGGTGTGAATGGGATCTGCATGTGGAAGAGAAAATGTAGTAATGTGCTGGGCAAGTTCTGCACTGACGAAGAACGGAATGCTCAGATCAGTGACCATATCACAAAGAATATTTCATTTAGATTTAGTCTCTATTGAACCAAACAATTTTAATAATAATAATAATAATAATCATCATCATCATCATCAAAAATGACCCCAATTGTCCTCTCTATAGCACCAGTACTATTTAAAGTAAATATAGATACGTTTTATATCTTAAATCGATTTGAGGTGGAATTTTTGTGATAGTCAGTCAACCATTTTAGTTAGAAGTGGGAGGTCTGTAGCAGTAGAGGTGAAATCTCTATTTTCTGTATTCGGACTTAAAACAGTGAAGCCCCTGGCTGGAGTAAAGAAAAATGAGCCACCAACTACACAAGTCTGTGTGGGGGTGGGTGAAGGGGTTTGTTTAGTATTCAGCTCTTCTGTGCCAGTATGAGGGTGGGGCAAGCAAAGGAGCTCTAGTGGAAAATTAGAAATAACTAGATTGAGGAAAAAAGGCTCAGAAGTACAGTATCAGCAGAAAACAATCCTACAGGAATAACTCCCTCCTCCAGAGAATTTCCGAAATGATCCAGGATACAGACTCATGTATTTAAGCGTTAAAGATTAATCCTCTTACATTATAATTGATTATTGACACAATTTAGACACTACTTGAATACTCCATGAATGTGTATTGATTGGACTTTTACAATCATCAGATAAACAGGGCTGGGTGTAGATGTTGGATGACATGATTATTGTACTATACCACACATAGTGGTTGAGGTACTGGACTAGTAATCCAAAGGATGCTGCTGTTGGGCCCTTGAGCAAAGCCCTTAACCCTCATTGCTGAGACTGTAAACTGTAACAATAATGTGAGTCACTTTGGATAAAGGTGTAAAAAAATAAATGTAAAAACTGGATTGAGTTAAAATGTGGAGGACAAATTCCACTGTGTGTAAAAGCACAGTGGGGAAAATAGTGTTCTAAATTAAAAAAATATATATTTAAAATTCTCCTTCCAGAGTGCATAATATTAAAAGATTTAAAGAAGCCGGAAGAACGGGTGCAGACCTAGGCTGAACACCAGTTTTCTTCAATTCCTCAACCGGCACAACATCAAGAACAATCATCAAATACTGATATAACCACAAAGACAAGGGATTACTTTGCCAAATATTTGTCAAGCTGTAGGAGTAGGAGTTACATTCACAAATGTCATGTAAAACTTCACTGTGTAAAAATAAGAAGCCTTATAGTAACCAAGTCCAGAAACTGTGTTAAGTGCTTTGGGCTCTGAGGCATCTTGGATGGACCATCACATATGACATAACATATCTTGGGACATGTGCTCCTCACCAAGGACGAAAAACGACCATCCCTTGTACAAGATAAATGCATGGCTACAGAACAGACCTGTTCAAAACAGAAAAGTCTGGAGAATTTTTATACAAAAAATGTCAGTAACAACCCTGTACTGTAAACGCTTTACTGTCCCAGCATGGATGTATTTAACAAATAAAATGAAGCTGACCAGACAAAACATGAAATAACTCCCCCATACAGTGAAACACAAATCAAAATTAGAATGAATGTAAGAAACACACACTTTTTATCTGATTTAAGGCTGTGTGTTGTGGATCTGTTAATGTTTCTCCTTTCTTTATTTTAACGTGTATTATTTCTTTTAAATAGTTTTTACTAACTCCTTCACCTTGGCTCGGTTCCAATGTTGGACCATGTGGAAGTGTGCCAATTAAGTCAAAGGACCTCTGGAGGAACATTAATGTGTGAACAGGAAAGGTTAATTGTATACACCTGTGTCAACACCTACATTTAACACTTCCTACTTTTAAACAAACAGTGCATTACTGTTTGGTCTAACTCTGCGTACAACACTTCTGTGTGTATCGTATACTGTCGTAAAACAAAGTTAAATATTATTATCGGTCCCACCTTTTCAAACGAACATCCATTTTCCAGTCCAGCTGCTCCTGCAAACACCCAGCTATCCCTATACTTCACATAGTGGATCATAGAACTCCCCAACCCTGCAAAGATCTCTCTGATCTCATCAGTCAACCTGAAGCACACAGAGTTAGACAACATAAGCTCAAAGCTAATCTTATTCAAATGATTCCTCCATCAATCTCACACCTACTATCACATGTGGCGGCAGAGTGAAAAATGTCAGTTCCGCTTTACTTACTGTGCTGCCGGATCTTCAAATGAGGCTGCTAAGACCATCTCTCCTTTTACTACTGTCCTTAAAAAGTCAAGTAATTCTGCAACATAAAAAATTAACAACACGGATATACCATGGAACAGTATTTCTATTTTTTATATGACACAATTTGCCTACAATATATACAACATTTATTAGACAATTCAGTACTTACATTTTATATTATTACCAAGCACTTTTATTTTTAATTCTCTGTTAACATGCATTTAAAAAGTCCACCAAAAACGCCAAAGCAGTGGACAGTCAAATGATGTTAACATTCCTAAAGTTGTAGTTTATTTACAGTCAATACAGTGTGTCCCAAAAGTCTGAACACGTATGGAAATATCACTATAATTTAGAGGTTAGGTGCCTTGCTCAAGGACACTTCCTTGGGCCTCATTCATGAAACATTCCTAAAAAAATAGCAAACTGAGTACAATGGACCTTCCCGAAAACCTTGCACCAGATTCAGGAACACTTCATGAACAGGATATTTGTTAGAACACAGGCAAGTTAGTGAATACCAGTTGTTCCTAAATTGGACATGCCTGCATGTTAATTTACAATTAGCATAGAATTACCATACTCCACGCCCATGAACGATAAATGACCACCGCATTAGGAAGCCCGCAGACAGAAACAAAAGCGAAAAGTGGCGTTTCTGGCCCGGAAAAAGCTGGCCCTGAAATGTTGTAGAACTGGAAATCAGACATTTCCGGATATGCAAAAGAGTTTTCTCTCCGATATCTGCACGATCTATCTAAATAACTGATCTCAAGCAGAGCTCTTTCTGCTAAATCCAGCAGCAGCACAAGTTCAGACATTTCCACGAGTGACTTCCACGTTTATATTGGACTCCCGACTCCTGTTGGAATGCCAACATTTACATGAGAAGCGTATTACACTCAAATTTGTTCAGCTTGCGTTTCATGAATGAGGCCCAATATTATTAAAAAAAATCCCATTAGAGGTTCCCACAGAGGATCATGACCCGTTGTATTGATTTGGTCTAGTTTTTATGCTTGATGCCCTTCCTGACAAAACTCTCCCTGTTCATCCGGGTTTAAGATCGGCACCACAATGCATCAATTAATGCATCATTGTTAGGTATCTATAGGACAATTCCCTGTATCCAGTTAATCGGGCTGCATGATGTTGGACCGTGTGAGGAAACCAGAGCTCCCAGAGGAAACCCATACAGACACGGGGAGAACATGCGAACACACACATTTTTCAGCACTTACAGCTTACATTACAGTTCTTGTATTTATTCTGAGCAACCAAGTGTTGAAACCTCCCTCAGGAATTATTAAGCAAGTATGAGTCAACAGTGAATATTCCAGAATATTTAGAATTCAGAATATTACCATGTACAATCTGCAGCAAGGCTGAAAATGTACAATAAACAAAAATGAAATGAAATAAATGAAATATTGACATGCACCTGTAACAAATATAACCACATCCTGCTACTAACTATAAAAGTCTAACTAATGTAAAGCTTTTTTTAATATCATAGGAAATGTAGATATAGAAATGTTCACCCGAGTAATGTCATCACATGAAATTCTATTTTCTACCATCAGGCTGCAACAAGGAAGAAAAATCTGATTTATTATTAGACTTATTTAATTAACAGACCCAAATTGTTCACAGATTAAAAAAAAATTGTTTGTCTATTAAAACAGTTAAGTAGATCATGATTTTGAGCAAACTTACCTGAAGTATCATTGTTGAAGTTTTTACTATTCAGTATTTCACCTGTTTCACCTAAACAAAGACACACAGAAAAGTCTTAGTAAATTTACTACAGCAACTGAACAGTCAGTCAAGTACACTACAAACCCTACAAAGTCATGCATATTAAAATCAACTAGCGTTTGAAGTACTTCCTTAATCTTCTCTGGAACTGGAAATGTCCCAGTTCATCCACAAAAACAACTCCAGGTTAATATTTAATTATTGGCATTAAAGGCAACATGCACCTCATCTAGGACTGTAACGAGTAGTCGACATAATCGACTAGGTCGACTTTTAAAAATGTGTCGAGGAATTCCATTGGCGATGCGTCGATTAAAAAACACTGGTGTATTTTGAAAAGTTTTCTAGATGGATGTATTTTTTGCAATCTGGCAACCATGGACAGCGAAGCATGATGTAAAGCGAGAGAGAGAGAGAGCACAGCTGAAGCAAAGTACTTAACTTCGATTTTATCTCGAAGTAAAAGCCTAAAATAATCTTTTCGGTGGCCTACTACGCCGTCGTACATTTCAGCTCAAATAAACTAAATAAAGTAAAATAAAGTAAAGCCTCACTCAAACTACACCATCCAAGCCCTGATTGTCACACCTATACTGCGCTAGTTTTGCTGCTATCAAATCTTATTATATAAATGAAGCATCTTTTAGCAAAGTCATACTAAAAGAAAACATATAATTTCTGACTTAATGTTAATATATGACTATTTACGGCAAGCTATTTTGGCAATATCATATATATCGGCACAACATAAAACAAACTCACCATTTATTAACACAATGTTCAGACCTAGGCCAACGTTATCCTGTCTTGCTGACATAACACTAAAACACAGATATCAAAATTTTAGCAAACAATTTATAGTACATATGGTCGTGGAAAAAAGAGACCACATGAAATTAGCAGTTTCTGTAGTTTTACAATTAATTATTATGAGATTTAGTAAAAGGTTAAGTGTTGTTTTATTCTGTTAATAAGAATTAGAATAGAATAAAACAACACGAATGTTAGTCAAACACATAACCATAACTTGTAATACAGGAGAATCTGGTCGTTTTGAAGTGGTCTCTTATTTTTTCCAGTATATGTTGTGAATAAATGAATAGTCCAGTTACATACATCTGGTTATTAAAGCAGATCTTTGGTGCCACCATATTGGCTGCTCCACTGCGCAGAAAAACTGGGAAGTGGTTTTCTAAGCACTCTTGCCGAGGACAACAACCTGGATGAGACTCAAACAAATCTGAATATAGTTAGCCGGTATTGAGCAGATTCCTTAATAAAGATGTGAAAGAATTTTTTATACACAATGGTGTTATAAATCATAAAATAAATGAATTTCCTCATCAGACCCAGACATAGATCTGTGCAACTAGACACTGTACTTTCAAGTAACAAAACGGTCATTAAGGTAAAGTACACAAGCAAAGGAACACACCAGGGCTTGTTCTATTTGTCTTTTTCACTTTCACTGACTTGAGTCAATACAGCCCTGCCAATAAATTGACAGATGACATCACAATATCTGCCTTACATAAATCGGCCCACCACTAAAGTAAAGACTTACTCAGACTACATAAAATGAATTGCTTTTTGATGCACTTTTAATGTGCCAATGCTATTATGTTTACTGACTTTGTGACCCAAAGCATCTCTCTAACCAATCTCTCTCACTATGCTTGAAGGATAAATACACTGCATCACAGGCTGTTTAAAATTTTGGGTGTGTTCTTTTATAATCATTATTTTAAGAACTGACTAAGGGAGGGAAAAGATTCCACACTTATATTTTGGTTGGAGAGGGCATGAGAAGAACTAATTAGTAATGTCTGAGAAAGCACTGGATTTATCACCATCTGATTTCCACCATTTTGCACCTCTCAAAGAAGCTTTAAGGGAAAGATCTGATGTGATGATGGTGTGAAAGTAGTGGTGCAATGTTCTTAACACACTCCATCAGAAACAATAAAATGGTACAACGCTGGGAAAAATGCATCACAAAGGAAGGTGACAATGTAGAAAAGTGATGAAAATGTGAAATTCTTAATAAAAAAAATTAAAGTATGGAAACTTTTAAATGAACCATCGTATAATGATATGCATATGTTCTTAGCTTTCAGTAAAAAACACACAAAAAATAAACAGTGATATAAAAGCTGTAAGAAAAAAAAGATTAATCAGGCGGAATTGCATGTTTCCAATGTGGAATGGAATTACTGTGTGAGAAATCCTAGTAGGGGCATAAATAACATGCCATAGCCTTAAGTAAGCAATCACACCCCAGGGTATCTGATGCAGTATGTCACCTACTCTACCAGTTTTACAGGCCTTTTATATCGAACTGTTGTGGCATATCATAAACACATAATTATTTGTTTATATATCTTCGCACTGGATGTGGCTAAAAAAAAAAAGGGTTCGAACATGCATATCCTCATATGTATGGAGATGTTCGGGATACAGCCTGACTTGTTACAAGAAAAGTATTTCCATCAGATTTTGAAAATAAAACTATTTTTAGTTGTAACATGTTTGCCTACGTCCATGATAGTATCTTGAAGGAGATAAAGCTTACCTACGGATGTGCAGTCTGGAGCAGGAACTTCTAAATCTTGTACACCTGAATTAAAAGTAATGCTTTAAATAATATCAATTCAGATTATTGTATAAAACAAAACAAATAGTTTGTAGTGTGAACACTGATCTTGTAATACCGACATTTCACATCCTCCTGAGGTAACGTCTGGCTGCCAAAAAACTCCCATATTAAGACAATGCTGAACACTGATGCAACAGCGAAGACCAACTCTGGAAATACAACAGAAATGTCAGATCACAGATTACACAAGCATCTAAA
>JAYDZG010000043.1:7752888-7767286 GCA_034509265.1 Microcambeva bendego
TTTTCTATCATGACGGTGGCTCGTTCGGTGCAGAGCTTCCTTATTAGAACGATGAGGTGATCTGTTCTGTCTCCATTCTGTAGGACGTTCCATAATTTTGAGTAACCGACAGTATTGCTGATTCATTTTCTACAACAAAAGCTTCAGTTGATGCAGTACTGCTGGCCAAAATAATGACATAAATAATTATTAGGGCTGGCACTGATCCGATATGCTGTATATGCTGAGCCTTAAAAGAGATCAGATATCAGAGAAAAATTTGATCTGATACTGTTGCTTGATTTAAGTAACATGTACAAGCAAAACCTCTTGTTCAGGTGCAGAGACACACTTGTGAGTTTTAAAAGAAAACCAAACTTTAATTCCACCTGTCCCTCTTATCCACCGGCTCCCAGAAAACAGTGTCTTTTTAAAGCGACAATAACCATTTATATTGAGATGTCAAGTCTAAACACATATTTGTTTATAATTATTTCATTGCTAGACAAACTACAAACTATATTAATAAAATCTGAAAAAAATAAACCAATAGCCAACCCCCTAAATTATCATCATATATCAAATGTGAATTATTTTGACTGATCCTGTTTGAATTCACCACAGTGGAGCATTATTGACTTGGCATAGTTTTGTATGCCAGACTAATTAATTAATACTAATTAATAATACACCTTGATTATCATCAGTTCATTGTCTTTAATCCCTTATCCTAATTAGGGTCAAGGAGGGGAGCTGGAGCCTATCCCAGCTCTTCAACGGGTGCAAAGCACACGTTAACACCCTGGATGGAGCACCAGTCCACTGCAGGTACTTACCAGACAATTCAGTGTCTCCAATCAACCTGGTAGCATGTCTGTGGGAGGAAACCGGAGTACCCGGAGGAAACCCATATGGACACGGGGAGAACATGCGAACTCAGCCCAGAAAGGACCTAGAACGCCACACCTGGGGATCGAACCCAACACCTTCTTGCTGTGAGGCGACAGTGCTAGCCACTAAGCCACCGTGCTGCCTCCACCTTGATTAATTAAAGTGAATATAAATAAAGAAGCTTCTGTCGGGAGAACACTGCCATAAGCATCCTTTCGGCTTAAATAGTTACATCACTCACTGCAGGTTTGCAGGTTTGCAGGTTCAAGTCAATCTGTAGTCATCGATCCACTACAATCCGTAAACTTCCAGCTAGCCATAATTCATACTTTAAACATAACAAACTGTCTGGGATTTTCTCTTTATAGCTTTTGATCGCCCATTTTCTTCCCACTGCATCTTTTCACTGGTACAAGGCAGGTTCACAAGTGGATCAGCTTTGCGCACAATAATCAAGTTGTGCAGCTTAAAATCAAAGAAAGAAAGAACTGCTCGTATTGAGTTGTTGAGCAGTTCACACATGGCAACCGGGAGTTTCAATTAGGAGGCCTATGAGTTTCCTCAGAGTCAGCAAATGTAGCGGAGACTCGTCAGGGCGAAAATGATGTACTGGGAACTAGGCGCATGTTGGAAAACAGTGTCTGCTAAATGCCAAAAATGTAAATACGTGACCAGAGGTTTCCATCTTCTCACACACACTGACAGGTTTGATTCTGCAGTCCATTCAGAACTACAGGCGTGATTTACCATTACCTTCTTCCACAGAGTTTAATTGATGTCATTGCTGTTGTCACCTGTGAGATTTTTCACCTCTTACACGGTATTAAATTGCTGCTGCCAAATATAGGTGGTAGGTTTAGTCTTGCACCTCTGCTTGGAACTTTCCATCATGGGAGTCCCTGACAGCAGATCAAATTTAAGGCAGCATAGCTCTCTACTTCACCGATGCACGCAAGCCGTCTCGTCTCAACAGTTTTGTACAGTTTTGTGATAAAAGTTGTGTAAACAAATCACCTGTTGTAAACAAATCGAAGAATGTCATATACAGTATATCATTATTTTCCTGCCCCCAGTAATTGGGCAGATCAATAGATCTGAAGGAGATATCAACTGCCCTTGTCTTTTCACGTACGATCACAGGTTGGCTGGTGACACATGATTGATGAGGAAGAAAGGATTCCCTTCTATCCAGAGACAGAGCCAATCAGCAACCGGCTTTTTGTCACTAATTTCTTGTGGCATAGCCAGCAATCAAACTGGTAACCTCTAGACAAAAGAGCCAGGGCATTTTCCTTTTACAATAAGTATTACAATTCATAACAATTACACAAGAGGCCACACGATACAGGTAACCCTAACTTTAAAGTTAACAGGATGACAGATGGGCTAAACTATAGTCTAATCATTATGACAACCAGCTAATATCCCTAATAACCGCCATGTGCAGCACAGACAGTCCTGGTGGGTTGTTACAGGCATCTGGAGCCATGCTGATTGCTAACAAGTAGCTACTAAAGAACGGCAACAGTAGTAATATTTAACAAAGGAGGATTGTGCTGTGCACTATTGACTTGCCAGAGTTTTTTTTTTTTATTATGCCGGATGCCCTTCCAGACTAAACCCTCCCCCTATTTATCCAGGCTTGGGACCGGCATTACAGTGCACTGGTTTATACATCATAGTAGCTGAAAACCTATAGGACAATTCAGTGCCTCTAATTGGGGCTGCATGTTGTTTTACCGTAGATGGAAACCGGAGCTCCCAGAGGAAATACTCACAAACCACACACAGAGAACATGCAAACTCCATACTGGGACGTGGCTACCTACTGAGCCACCCCGGTTTATACTTCATCTAGGTCTCTCTTCCATCTGTCATGGACATTTTTAACAGCCGCTGCACCCGCAAAGCCCTCAGCATTGTGGAGAACCCATCACATCCATC
The DNA here is from genome assembly GCA_034509265.1 of Microcambeva bendego. Taxonomy (NCBI): domain Eukaryota; kingdom Metazoa; phylum Chordata; class Actinopteri; order Siluriformes; family Trichomycteridae; genus Microcambeva; species Microcambeva bendego. Next base: position 7,755,703 of record JAYDZG010000043.1, read on the forward strand.
ACATGGACTGTTTACTTTACTGCCATCTGGGAGAAGATACAGCAGCATCCGGACCAACACAACCAGACTGTGTAACAGCTTCATACCACAAGGCATCAGACTCCTGAACTGTAATGTACCATTTACTCGGTACCATGTACTGACCAACACTTTTCTCTAGTCGTGTCTCTTAATTTCTTGTTTAGAAATGTTTAGATTAGAAATGAATCTTCTCTATTTATTATAGGCCTTCATTTATTTATTGTACTGTTGTGAATCTGCACTGGGTATTGTATTCTTTTGCACTTTTGTCCTATGTTGCTCCGTGGTCTCGGAGGAACGTTGTTTCGTTTCAATATGTACCTGTATGTATCTGAAATGACAATAAAGACTCTCTGACTCTGACTCTAATGTGTGTAAAAATAAACACAAAACATCATAAAACAAAAATTATTAAGGCTTTGACATTTTGTGTCAAATCAATATTGGGTAATGGCCAATTATCAGAGCTTTACTATCAGTACAAGAACGTAAATGAAGAACAAGGCATCACTACGAAATGCCACATAAACCTCAATTTTTTATACTACAATTCCCAATGGATTTATGAAATTCCGCTTTTCAATCTACTAATGAACAAAAAAACATTATTTAGTACAGGGCTACCAGAAGTAAAATTGTCAAAGAGGGAGTTGAATTGTGTAAGAAAAGAATGGAAGCCATGAAACTAGAAAAAGAAGAACTAATCAAACTGTCAGTGGCATTCATTAAAAAGCACTAATTAAGTGCGGCAGAACATATGTATACTGGATCTGAGACTGATTTCCCTATGGGAGAGAAAATAGACTGCAAGCAAAAATGAATGATGCATTCTTTACAGAATGCTGAACTGAAGACTTTGCAACGGTAAGTTAAATAAAAGGTTGGAAGGAAATAAGTGAACCGATGCTTTTCTGCATTGGCTTAATTGAAAAGTGAGTCCCTTGAGAGCTGAGTGTCCTTGCCTGGGAACTGAAAGAAAAATAAAATGGACCTGACCATACAGCACGCTTTCTGAGCAGATGGTTTTGAGTCGTTATATTCATTTTGGCATTGTTCTCAAGTTATTCAATCAACGATTAAAACAATCGTTGTGAATGAATACTTGTATATTTTCCTTTTCAATATTGAAGGGAAACACATGGTGCTCTTATTATGAACGTCAACATAAATAACTATACGTAAGAATTTTCTCCCTTTTTCCAAACACAAAGAATTTGGTTGTAAAGTACATCTGTATATGTGTAATGACAAATAAAAGCATGCTATTCTTTACTAGTCTATTTAATGTTTTTAAATCGATTGACAGCCCTAAAAACAATACATGATAACTTAGCTCAGGTGACAACTCTACCTAATCTGAAGTTACAATCTCCTTTTTTGTTTTCAGTTTCATGTTTTTGTATGATGTGGCAAAAACAACCTTTGGGATATTTGTGGGCAAAATGGGACCATAAGTTTATTTAGCCTTACAGGTTCATTATCACTGTTTAATAATACAGTTTGTTCTGAGCCTTATTGGCCTCTTTCAGCAATATCCCAGAGGAGTAAAAATACAAATTACTTTAACAACACTTTGAGGGTTCTGAAATCAGATAATTGGGCCCAAGATGTAAGAATAAATGTGTTAATTGCTGTTGAATCCCTGAACTGGTACTCTCAGCATGTAGATATGCGCTTGTGTGTACAGTATATGTAAAAGTAGGCAAAAATTAGCCTTTATTATTGGTAGGCTGTAATAAACCAATTCGTTACCGTAAAAGTGCAAGATTTGCAGAAAAAGAAAGACTATTAAACTGTAGTTTGCTTATTTTCGAGGAAATTGGGTCCAATCCACTTTTAACCAATTGTGGTGATGTTCAGCAGTTTGGATTTTGATCCAGTTTGAAATTGAAAAACTACAAAGTTTCTTCCCACAATTGTCAAGCTGGATTCCAGCCCAACCATGATTAAGATTACTCAACCTCTATTTAAACTAGAAGAACATATATACACTGTAACTGATTAAAGTAATGGATTATATGCCATTATATAAACTCATTAACTTGTACTTGTAGTCCTATTACTAACAATTGAGAATAATTATTCATCAATAAATGAATACACGTGTACAACCAATGTAAACCTATAACCTATGGTGTCCCCCAAGGCTTCACTTTAGGCTTAAACAAGGTTTTAATATCATCGTTGGGGTAGCATGGTTAAGGAAAAACATGAAAACTCCTGGAGCTCGAACACAGGTCTTTTGCTGTGAGGTGACAGTTCTACCCACTACACCAGCACACCACTGAGAAACAGTAAATGTGAATAAAATCTGAGCTTTACAGAAATATTTATAAAACCATATATTAAAAAGTGCTATTGGATTGTTCTGCCTTAATGGGGGAGATGAAGCCCTGTGATAGACTGCCACCTGGTTTAGGGTATAGATGAAAGTAAGCTTACCCTCACCCTAAACATACTTGTTTTTGTGTGTGGATACATTTACATTTTTAGTTTTTAGTAAGCCGTTTTCCCAGAAGCAATTGTGGTTTAAGGGCCTTGCTCAAGGGCCCAACCTGCAACAACTGAGCTTCCACTGCCCTATATTCCCAGAGAGACAGACTGGATATTTGCAGATGTCTGCATACATTTGCTTTACATACCTCTTCACCCTCACCTCCAACAAAATCCTCCTCTAAACTAGCTTCCTTCCTCTCTCCTTCCAGACTGTCATTTTCAGACTCGACAGACACATTCCCAAAGGCGTCACACAACGACTGACCACTTTTGGCTGAGTGAGGGCGAGAAGAAAAGGTGAAAACCTCCTCTCCATCTTCCTCAGCCTCAATCAGACTGAGCTGAGGTACAGTCTCCATGGTGTCATTATTTCCATAGTTCAGCGTATGCTGGTAAGATGGTGAAGTGGATGGAGACTGGCTCTCTGAGGTTCTGGAGGTTGACCTTGGAGAAGCTGAAGAAATGGCATGACCTGGAAAACCGGAATGTATGGTTGAGAACTCTCAAGGAATTAGAAAAGTAGACCAGTTAAAAAACAAAAATCAAGAGCAGTAAAGTTTGTTTGTTTTTTGTCAGTTCTATTATAGAAATATTATTATTATTATTTTATTTTTTATATTTCCAGCAACTTTATCCTGGTCAGGGTCGTGACAGGGCAGGAACTCAGGACAGGGCACCAATTTATCACTGGACCCATGCACACACATATTTAAATGATCAAATGTGCAGGGCTCTAGACTAACCTTCCCTCACTCACTCACTCACTCACTTGTGCCTCACTGAATGCTGGGATCGGATGCTTCATTGTTATTTAGTCAAAATATCGATCAGGCCTCATTTTAAAGCATCTAAAAATCCTCATTTTGGGGGGATTGTGTAAAATTATGTAATATGTTTTAGAGAGATTTTTGAACAAGCCATCAGTTACTCCTTTCTCAGTAAGTCACTAACTCACTCTTTCACAATGTCACTCACTCACTCTGACAGCTTCCAAACAAGCTTGGATTTGTGGAAACATAATTTAATTGCACTATCCATTGTATGTGTTAATGACAAATAAATGTGGTCTATTCTTGAGCAAAGAAAAAAACATAAAACATTAGATGACAAAATATTTTCTTTAAATGAACTGACAAAACACTTTTCTTTGTAAAGTTTTTTTGTCACATATGTTTTGCTTGACAGAATAAAATCATTTAGTGTGAAAATATGCAATTAGAAAGACAATCAAAAAACGAAGGCAATTACTTTTTCACACCCCTGTACAGAATCTCTGGCAGATCTCAACAAACAAGTCATACCGAGCAAGTAATAAGTAGTGTAAATCTTTTGTGAAGTATAATGTTTAATGTAGAACAAATCAGTTCTATCTTGGTTGGATTTCTTAGCTGTAGTTCTAGAGACCTACAACAGAAAGCACAACGCAGAAGACCTGTCATTCCCATCACAGATTTGATTAAACAGAAAACATGCTGGCGTGTTCAGTCAGAGAACATTAACTGCTTGTTTCTCCTTTAGGAAACTCACTTTGACTTAATGGCACAAAGCAAATCAATAATAGAGATCTAATTAGCACACATACTGCTTCGGCGTTCATTTTTCATCACGGAGCTCATATTCTTTTCCCTGTGTTCGTTTTAATGAGCATATGCAAATACGTAGATAATCACTATAGCTCCGCGATGAATGCCGCGATGCTTGCCAAAAGCTGCGGGTGAATTTATAGGACATATCCAGTCCTGTTTTCATGCAACATTTAATAATTGCAACATTATGCTTTAATGAATCCTTAAAATATGCCTAAATGCAAGTGAAGCGTTAAAACAACACAACTTCATTATTAGTATTACTTTTCAAACCCCAGAGGAGGTAAAAGAAAAAGAGTAAGAAAAACAACATTAGCTATTAGTGTGCATGAGTATGTGTGGGCGGGTCTCTTAGGGTGGGGTGAGGTGGGGTGGTGGCGGGTGGGTATTACGGTGTTCCCGCTGGCACATAAACAGCATCATTAGTAGATGGGGAGCAACGCCTCAGAAAGATCATAATTCAAATCCAGCTGTATGGGAGCCTGTGGGGTCTGTGTGTCCTTGTATTAAAGAGAAAAGACACCAAGACAGAGGCATGGGGTGATGGATACAGCAGGCACACGTGTGATCTATTTCAGGCTAACTTGCTGCGCTTGGGTATAACCGTAGGAGAGCAGGTGAACTGTGAATCTGGGTGCAGTTACGTTCACCTTGACTGAAGGTTATGGCACCCAGGAAAATGTGCATCTATAAAAGATGTGTACAGTGAAAGGGAAGACAGTACTGCCAAGACCTTACTCGAACCCTCGGTCATAACACTGACACGTAAATGCTGTAAACACACCATTCTTTAAGTCATAACTCTCATAACTAAGAACTTTTTAATTCACAATCGCATAACGAACTATAAAATGCTGTAGGGGTGTAGGTGTCTTACAGGATAATTTGAACTATAGTGCGGTCCAACAATATAATACTATAAAAATAAGAAAAAGAATGAGAATATTAGACAAATAGAACAAAAACTAAATTGGAGGTAAAACTGAAAGGTGCAGTTAAAGATGTGCAATTATAAACAGTACAGTGTGCAAATTGTAAAAGAAGTAGGACAACTGAACAGAATTGTTTATTGTCATCGTGTGGGTTCTACAGGCTCTGAGTTCTCCTGCACCAGTGAGAGTCATTATAGGTGTAACAGCTGTGGGCAGGATTACTTCTTGTAGAGCTCTTTGTTGCAGCAGAGTTGGCGGAACCTTCCACTGAAAGTACTTTGCTGTTTAATCAGCAGGTCATGTAACAGGTGAGAGGTGTTGTCCATTATACTGAGCAGCTTGTGTATGATTCTAACCAACTCCAGGGGCTTCAGAGCGAAGCCAAAAACAAAGCCAGCCTCCCTTATTGGCTTGTTCAGCTTCTTGGAGTCTGACTCTGATGCAGCTTCCCCAGCAATTGCTGCATCAAAAAGCACACATTCCACAATACAAATGTGTAGGATCTTGATGCATACAGTGAAGGACCTAAGCCTCCTTAAGAAATAAACTCTGCTCTGATCCTTTTTATAGACAGAATCTGGGTTGTGTTTCCAGTCTGACATCAAGATGGACTCCAAGGTATTTATAGCTCTCAACCACCTCCACCTCTTCCCCCAGAATAAAGAGGGGTTTCAAAGCCAGCCTGGTCCTCCTAAAGTCCAAAACAATTTCCCTCGTCTTGACCACATTCAAGAAGAGGTAGTCGTTCCTGGACTAAGAAACAAAATGGTCAACCAAATCTCTGTACTCCCTCTCATCTCCACCGCTGATACACCCCACCAATGCTGCATCATCTGAGAATGATGGTAGATGACAGGTGTCAGAGATGTACAGAAAATCAGAAGTATATAGCGTGAAGAGGAAGCATGAGAGAACATTCGGCAGTGTTGCAACACCAGTTCAGAAATGCCTCCTTTCAGTCACTCGAACGGTGAGTTCAGGTAGTTTGAAATCCAGGAGGTTGCCAAGGTCTCAGTTTTCATAATCAGCTTGCAAGCATTAAAGGCTAAAGTGGTTAGGGTAAAGCAGCTAAAAAGACTACTCAGGTAACTTAGTTTGGAAATCTCTCAACAAATGTGGAAGCATAGTGGGCGTGTCAAAAAACAAACTTTTCGTTTTAGAGTCTATGTGAAGCCTCGCACCCTCGAAATTTAATGTCATTTTCTTTAAAAATTCTGTAACATCCTGTCTTGGAAACAGCATTTTGATCTGAACACCCATGTTGTTTTAAGATATTAATTTTGTTCCAAAGTTGTTCCTTACAGTTTTGTGACCTGATATGGTCCTAACAATTGATGGTTAAGGGTCTTGCTCAAGGGCCCAACATAGGCAACTTTCCAATCCAGTACGCTTACCACTAGGTTATAACTTCCTTTCCATTCCTTTTCTGAAATATCAACACAGTTTCAATTCTATATTGTGCATTCTGTTGATGACACAACGGCTTCTATGTCCTTTTTGGATATGCACACACACTCGCCTGCCATTGCTGCGATCACATTTGCATTTCCTTCAGTAAATGCTCCTCTCTAGTTTGTCATTATTTAATGCATTGGTGCCCTCTGTAAGCATCTGTCCATACACATCAAATCAAATATTGTATATTTTCAAGCTCATTTATTTAAAGTCATTCATTTATTTCAGTTCAAACCAAAAATTTTAATTAGAGATGCAATGATTCACAAAGAATTTTTAAGAACCCATTAACTGGCTTGATTTGAGTGGGTGAATCATTCAAGGTGAATCGATATTCTCTTTAAACAGCAGATGGAACTGATTTCAACATGTATTTTTTTCAACACAAAATGTTGAACCAGAATGTTTGGCTTAGTTTTTACGTACCTCAGAAATAAAAGGGCATTTATTGTTTAGATAAATAAAAAATAATAAAAAATACAGTTTTTCAACTTTATTTACTTACTAAAGATAAATATTTTAAGTTACAAAAATATCGTGAAAAATCGTTTCATAGTGAATTGTATCACATTGGGGGTAGAGTTGCTACATCCCTAATAAAATATAAAAACACACTCCAGGTTGTGGTCAGGTTCATCACTGTTGCTTCAGCATTCCTTCAAATGTGAAATTGACTGGACATAGTTTATAAAGGCTCAAACCTGGGTCTCCAAGGGCCCACAATTTACACTCCATTGTCAGAACAAAAACCAAGCCAGGAAGCTCAAGGAACTGTCTATGGATCTATGAAATCAAACTGTAGCAAGGCATAGATCAAGGCAAGGATATGAAACAATATCTAAGGCTTTGAGGATTACCAGCCCCACCGAGGCCTCAATAAAAGTGAAAAAATCCTTGGCACAATCTTCCTGCAGCACTTCATAAATCAGGCCCTTGTGGAGCACAAGACAGGAGCCACTGTCGAGTAAAAGGAATATTATAGACCGTTTGGAGATATGCTAAACTGCATATAAAGGACTCTGGCAACATGGGGAGGAGAAGATATTCTGATGAGATGGAAATTACAGTCTTTGAGCAAAACAGCAAGTACAATGTCTGGCAAACAACAGCTAGAGAATATCACCTGAATAAAACCATCCCTACAGAGGAACATGGTGATGACATCACAATACAATGAGGATGCTTCTCTGTGGCAGGTGCAAGAAGACTAGTGTAAATTGAGGAACAAATGTATGCAGCCGAATAGGAACATTGAAGAAAACCTCCTCTAGAGCAGGGTTGTTCAAATTTTTAAGGCAACTAACATGGTACATTCACATAAGAAGTATTTTGGGCTTTGCTTACCGTGAGCCCTGACGCAAACTTTTTGAGTAACTGTCAAATATGCTCTAAAAGCATATGCAGTCATGGCAGAGATCTCTTCAAAATGATTCTCTAGTTTTACAATTTAAGGGTGCGTTTTACCAAAACATGGTACATTCTATTTATTACTACTGTTTTCACTCAGGGCAAGGGATGTAGAACCACTTCCACATGTTGTCCCATGAGCGCTTTGTAGTGCACTGGTCCTACATCTGTAAAAGCCCTGGCTGGCTTTGAAGTCGATTTATTGTGTAAAGACAGCGCCACCTGTACTTGGGAAAGCGGCAGTCTTAGAATATATATATAGCAATGAAAGACAGACCACTACAGCATTATATAGGACATTATATAACACAACACAGCATATACTGGTCAAACACATACTACATACATTGTAAAACTAGAGAAACTGGTAAATTTCAAGTGGTCTCTTATTTTTTATCTCAAGGGGTGTGATAAGACATTCATCTCACAAAATGAGACACGATATTTGGTTCACCAGAATGAGATGAAATGAGATTTTAAAATATTTTTAAGAAAAGATGACACAAATTGGATCTGGATTCAAAAGCAACAAATGCTGTGCATGCTTCGAGGTTCATGTATTTCAATGTCAGCCATATACTGGACTTAATGTGATGTAATGTGAACTAGACCACTGTCAGGTTGCTGCTGTTGAGCCCTTGAGGAAGGCCCTTAACCCTCATTGCTCAGACTATAACTGTAAGTCGCTTTGGATAAAGGCGTCTGCTAAATGCTGATACTGTAATGTAATGTCAATGCATTTATATAGCAGTAGTGGCTCATGAGGACAAGGCATTGTGGATGGACTCAACCCTACATACAGGGGATTGAATCCCAAATGATGTAGATTGTGTATTATTATTGTTTCACAATGGCAATGAAATCTCTCGTTCATGAACAACTGATTCATAAACTTACCAGAAAAATCAAGTTAAAAAAATATATTTTTACATTTCTTAGTTTCTTGGGATTATACCATTTAACGTTTAGTAGCACACACATTATTCTATTAATATAAATAATACATTACAAAGACATTTTTGTACTTACTAGAAAAATAAGTTTTAAATAAAAAGAGTTAAAAAGTGCTGAAGGTTTTTGAAGAACCCTTGAATATTAAACCACATCAAGCTTTTTTCAACTCATTTTTAGACTCATTTGAAACAGATTGTCCCCGTGTGAACTATAAGACAAGTTAAAAAGTGAAACAGTGAGGAAAATACAGCTGAACATAGAATTATGTGGATGCTCTCATCTAAAAATTTAGCATAGTGCAAATTCATCAACATGAACCCTCATGGTTTACTGGAGCCTTGAAACACTTGAATCTTTTTTTTTTTAATTAATAAAAAAATGTATGTGATCTGTGAATGACAGTCATGATACATTAGCTTGTTATTTACTTTTAGATAGACTATATTTTGTCTTTGCAACCCTACATAATAGTCAGAGATTCTCTGATTACACAGGGCTGTGACACTGCGCACACACTGAACGGTGAGGCATCGTAACTGACAGTAATGAAGGTTTTATTATGCCATTATGATATTACCTTTCATGAAACCACATTATAAGATGATATAATGCTTCACACTATGCGAAGGTAGATATCACAATGAGAATGCTTAAAATAATCAGGCACTAACCAGTCTCACCTTTTCAGCTGCACCACCTAATTAAACCACACACACTCGCAAAGTGCCTCTCAAGTACAGCACTTACCCCGTCTCCTCAAATACGGCTTTGCTGATTTGGATTCACGGCACGTTTTTATTTCGTTTTCAAAAGACTTACTGGTCCAAACCCTCAAGACGCCTTTCTGACCCACACAGTATCCTTAATGTCCAATTATCTCTAATGAACTTTTTTCTATTTTTCTCAGTACTGAGGGGCATTTGAGCTCATCCATCTCTGCTGGAGAGAATTCATGTCTGACTTCACACTGACATTTGGTCTTTCAGGCCAATAATGAGTACCCAAGTTGGGTTAAAAGGCTTTCATTTGGAATGCTAAACTCCAAAATATGATCTGTTTAATCTTTGGTCTGTTTAATGTTGAAACATTTCAGCATTGTTTTTCTTCATGAATCAGACGATGAAAGAAACATTAATACGTATTAATGCTTACAAAAGATTGATATGATCCAATGAAAAATATCACTTTTTTATAATTGACCACCTGATTTTCCATCAGTACAACCGAATATTAAAATGAGCAATTAAAAACTGAAAAATCAAGCAATCTCTGTAAACCTTCTCCTCCCCATTCCACTCCTGTCTGTGTTTGCATGCATACATGTTGGGTTATTTTTCCAGCTCCTTTATTTTGAAATTGTATTTCCAAAACATGAAATAAAGCTTTGGCAATACAAATGTACACATTTTGTCATGCCAATAAAACTACTTTTAAGTAACGTCAAGTAAAAAAATGAACATGTTGTGCAAACCGACATTGATACAAGGATTCAAAAGATAACAATTAAACTTGAATTGTTTATATGAGAACTTATACTTATTATGCTAATTACTCACAGATTACTTCAGGCAGCAAACTGTTGCCAGTAAACTTAATAAAAACTAACACATTAAGGTTATGGTTTTTTTTCAGACTAGAATTAGTATAATCTCCTTAGATTAGTTATGTGCAGTGGTAGAAGAACCGCATTGTATCTAAATTGTACTATTTGTGGTTTCTTTACACTGTTCTGTCATGAGGAAAGGTTTTGTGCATCTTCTAAAAGGCTTTTTGAAGTATTGCCTGTATTTTGAAAGTTCAAGAATACTGCTACAACATAATGTTTTTGGATGTGTTAAAAATGTGTTTATTGTACCAGGAATCATCACAGACCCGTCTCATCCGGCCATGACCGGAGTTTTCCATCAGTGACAATTCAGCCAGATAAAGACCAATCTATTCTCTACCAATCTACAATCTATTTTACTCATGAACAATTGAACCCTACAAAACTGTTAATCCTCTGGACACTTGTACGTTTTCAAATTACCTATTCAAATTAAATTATATAATGGTGGAAAAACTGCATACACTGTTCTTTCACATTCATTTTCATGTCTTATTTTTTACATTTTTTAAATTTAATATTACACCTTTTAAGAAAGGCGTCTGTTAAATGCTGAAAATGTAAATGTATGACATCTAAAACCCATTTCTACCTGATTTAGACCAGTTCGTATTATGGAAATTTCTGTTAACGATTCCACTGTCCTACAAGGTCACCAATAAGATGTTTGTTATTTCCTGTGTGGTGAGAGACTGTTGTGATCTTTGTGACAAGATTAAAACCTTTCTACTCACAATCAAGTCTATCAATTCTATCAAGTATTTCTTTAAGGGTTTTTCCACCACAAGCTGAAGGGAACATTTACATCTGGGATTTTCAAACCCTCTGGTTCTGAGCAGGAAAAAAGGTTTGCAGAAAATTACATCGATTTGGTGCATTGCTCGTGGGCGGCACTGTCACCTCACAGCAAGGGTTCGGTTCCCAGTTGGGGTGGTCTGGGTCCTTTTAGGTGTTTTGCATCTACCAGTGTCTGCGTGGGATTCCTCTGGAGGCTCCGGTTTCCACATACAGTCCCGAAACATGCAGCCAGGTGAACTGGAGACACTGAATTGTTCTATAGGTACCTAGCCACTAGTTAGTTTTATTGCCGATCCCAAGCCCGGATAAATAAGGAGATTTGTGTCAGA
>JAYDZG010000043.1:7768642-7781060 GCA_034509265.1 Microcambeva bendego
CGATCTTGAGAAATGAGAGTTAAGGGCCTCGCTCAAGAAACCTGGCAGTGGTGAGATTTAAACCTGTGACCTTTGGATTACTAGTCCAGTATCATAACCACTAGGCTATTGGATTTTTCTAATCAAAAAGACAAAAATTTGATGCTTACGTGCAGCCAGTCTTTCTGTATCAGCATAATGGACCAGTTTTGGTCTTCCAGACCCCGTCCTTTCAAAAGTTCCCTGTTCAGTTGCAGGTTGGGGCTTTGCAAACCCACTTCTCCCTGTGATCATGAATACAGTATGAAAAATAATGCAATTAATGAATTAAGTAAAAATAATGTCTATGTACTGCTGCTTGATCTGTCAGTGCAACTTGGTATGTATAAAATAAAATCTATATTTCTTTATGTGGAGAAAAAAGTGCTTCACTTCATGCAGTACATTACCATGCACTCGTCCAGATAAGAACAGAAAGTGGGTTTGCTATTAAATGTAAGTAAACATTACAAATAAAGTATATTAAAAGAAAAACTGTGCACCCTTATGTATTTTTTAAAAAAGTAAAGTGCCAAAGTTCCTAGTTTTTGGCAAGTTAGCAGATAGCAGCACTGAGACACACACGTGAATGGAAGGGGAAGGAGTTACGGTTTGATGGACAGCTCCAGCAACCAATGGAGAAACTCGTTACATTATGTTATTTTTTATCTTTTAATTTGTTTTTTAGTTTTAATATTTACTTTTACAAACAGAAAGAGAGTTAAACCCACAATCTACACATAAAATGCTAAAAATGGAGATTTACAGTATTTATATACAGTACTAACAGATTATGGTGCTTTTGATTAGTGTAAATTAACAGTGTAATCATGCATGTAGGCAAAAATGAACAATTCATCACAGAACATGAGACACTAGTCTATTATTTAAGTGACAAATTAAAACAAAAATTTCTTCCATTTGAATGTTCTTATTCTGATTTAAGAAAGAATAACAAACACACAACATAGGAAATGTGTGCCAAATCTCTTTAAAAAATTGAGGAGGGTGGGAATGAACTCATTAAACCCAAGACCCCTGCTGTTCTTTGCCGACGGTATGAACGGCTGCCCCACTGTGTTGGCCAGCTAGATAGATAAATAGATACTTTATTTATCTAGAGGGAAATCTTTGAAAGCTATTTAACATTTAAAAAGTATTTAAGTTTGAATCTCGTCTCTGCTACCAGCCCACGCAGACAAAATGGCCCACAGAGTCTGCTGGGTAGAAAAAGTCAGGACTAAAGGGGTCTTTAATCGCTCTGCAAAGACCCTCATTAGCAGACCCTAAATATGCTACTGCAGCCTGTGCATGTTTTGTGGCCGTCCACTGTCACTATGTCCACTATAATCGATTATGGAGCGGCAGCTAGTGGAGTGGAGGCTTAGAAACTGTAGATGTTCATTTACTATGAAGCACACTTCCCCCCAGTTAGGTATTTGCTGGCTGGGGTTTAGCTTTCCAGGGAAACTTAAAAAAGTAATATATGTAAATATATTTGTAGATTAGAGAAGCAGTTTTGTTAAAGGGAAACCAGAGACTTCTCTAAAATAACAGCACTCGACACATTGGTTTTCTTTTCAGCTAAAAACACTTTAGAGATCTCTATTACATTATTACACCACTCACCACAGACCAGCTTGTATCACTGTACCAATGTTACCCCAATATGTACTTACTATCATTGATGCAAGCATGATTTATTGGTCTAAGTATGGTAAATTTAGCTGATTTTATGCTAATATTTGTGTTACAAAGTCAATACAAATAGCAGGGGGTTCACTGTATACCTTCCATGAATGCAATCGTGACCCCAGCAGTAAGAGACTAATTGTCTATGCTAACATCCGGGTGAAAGAAGAGAAATTCCATGAATAAAAATCCTTTTAAATGTAAAAATGTACATCTAGTTTTGTGAAATGGATGTTAAGAGAATTAAGTTTTATAGTCCCAATGTTTTCGAATGTACCTGTCTGTGAAGTGATCTTTGGGGAGCTCTTAGCGCTATTGTCTGTCCTAGTCGATAACAAACTGCTTTTCCTTGCCGTTAGTGGGGGCCGACCTGTGACCTTTGAGCCAAAAGCAATATGGGAACAGTCCTGAGCTTTTGGATGCTGATAGGCTTTTGCACTCACTGGTGGTTCTAGAGAAAGTTCAGAGAGACACAAACAAGAATTAATTATGCATGCATTATAAATGAGGAGTTTAAGAGGTCTGAGGCTACGCAGAAGTTGTGCGTGCAATCTGCTGTTTTAGAGAAATATGCATCAGATGTTTCTTGTGATGAGCAAACAGCTAAATATTCAGAGTAAATAAATTGTTTTAGGCAAATCTAAGCCTCCTACACATGGTAGGTTTGGTATCAGGAGCAAACAATCTTTAACAATCGAATACACTAAGATACACACCGTGATGAGCCAAAACATTAGAAACCTAATCTACTGTTAACAGCTCTGACACATCACAATCTGACCTATATAAGACTTCTGATGGTATGATGTCCAGTTTTAATACTTGAATGTCCATTGTGAGCAGTAGTTAGCATAAGCACTTTAACTGGTGTGTAATTATGAAGCCCCAGATAGATATATAGACAGATAGGCAAATACATAGACCAGTAGCTAGACAGATAATTAGACAGACATATACACAGACAGCTAGTTATATGGATATATAGAAAGATATATTAACTTATAGACAGAGACAGACACGTGGATAGTAAGAGAGACATATAAACTGATGGATGGATGGATAAACTTTTTTTTTAAGTTTCTTTATGGTGATGTCTGGTTAGTTTTTTTCTCAAATAAATCACAGTGCAGAAGTTCATTCAAAAGCAAATCAGTATTATAAGAAGTAAACATTTTAATTAGCATTTGCCTCTATTTATTTTATTGCAAATCAGGTTTTTGTCTCTAGCCAACGATTGTGCTTCAAGACAAAGGCAGGATTTGTGAAGGAGCAGTCACTTTTTGAATGTTCTCCCACTCATTGTCTGTTCCAAACAGAGCTCAGAGAGAGACAAACAGAAGTACGCATGCATCAGAATAAAAGTATAAAAGGTCTGAGGTTATGCAGTATATAGAATCCTCAGTTTTACATTATGTATACAATGTATTTGGCAATGTGCACACAGCCATAGGTTTATGGTAAACAAGAGGTTTTCAGCTAACTTTTGAATTTGAATGTGAATCTTTACCCTTTGGCAAGCGGGACTATGATCGATGGCATAGGGGCAGTGGCTTGTGACTCAGTTTCAACACTAGTGTTAAAATCAGACACAAACCTTTGAATCTGTGTGTGTGTGTGTGTGTGTGTGTTGGCGGGGGGTTCGGTGGGGGATTGAGAATGTGTCAGTCAAGTCACCCCTTCACCACTAGGGCTCCCCAGAAGCACATGGGGTAAGCTAAGCAATTGCAGCAAAAACGTTTTGAAGATCCATTATATGAATGACATTAACTATTAATGTGTTTTAAGGGGCATATAAAGTGGCAAACATAGATTGTGGTTCTTTTTTTTCTTTATGAAGGAAATACACAATATAATCTTACTAAGAACAACAAGACAACGCTGCAAAAAGGGTAAGGTCAAGACAAATTGGCCGCTAAACACGAAACACTTTCACTTTGGCAGCCAACTCCAAGTGGTGAGCTTTTGCTGTTTCTTAGTAACTGTGTATGAAAACATTTTGACACACAATGCAATGCGTTGCCCGGATTTCACGTTGTTTCATAATGAAACAAAAATACATACACCCAGTCATTATTTACAACACAAATGTCATGTGGGCGCTTGACCATGTGCTTGCTGGAAATCAGATTCTGAAATCATGAGCTTTCTGTGAGGCTAGACCCTGTTGATGGATGAGAACACTTGGCTGCCAATCGACGTTTAAACTAATTCCAAAGGTCTGGGGATCTGTCTCAGGTCAGGAGTTTCTCTCTGTGCTTAAAACCTTTGCTTTTGTGTATTTTGTATATATACTGTAACAAAGTGTGTGCTTAAAACATGTGAACTTAATTACCAAGGGTAGAGTACTTTTTATTTGAAACAGCTGTTGATCAATTGTCCAACAATCAATTGTCCACTTTATAATCCAAAGTTATATGATAAGAACCAAGGCTGTATCTAAATATCGTGGGGCCCTTACGAGTTACAAATGGTTTATCATCTGAACATTTTAGGTTACAAATGATTTATTTCAACTTAACCTCCGAACAAATTTTAGTTTACAAACCAAACAATCACTATGCAGCAATGCGTGGCAAAGGAAAGAGTTATTTTATAAATGTAAATTGTTTTACTTGTATAAAGCAGTTTATAAGAGGCCAAAAACTTAAGTGTGTGTGCATAAGGATGTGTTATGTTTTGTAGGCTTAACGTTCTATTTAGTTTGGTAGCTTACTATATAGGGAGTAAGACAGCCAGACAGCTCACTAGGTTCAATTCCATATTTTCAATGGACAAATATTCTGACAGCTAATGTGGTTTTTCCAGGGTTTTCTTTAAATGTTGTCAAATTCAACATCAAAGTACCTTTAAAAATGAAAAAGAGGAAAAGACTATATAACACAGAATGGTTAGGGGGTTGGAAGTTTGACACAGATGAATTATATTTACATTATCTAGAATAGATTTATTCGTGAGCATTTTGACTTAAGAAAATTCCTTTGGAACCAATTAAATTCATAAGTCATGGGTCCACTGTATACATTTAAGCTCTAAATGCTACCAGCCATTTCTGACACATTTCAGATCCATGATTGAGAAACAAGTCATTTTTGATACATTAAATGCTCTCCTAAAACAAGCAAGGAAAACATCTACAGTAGTTGTTGCTTTAAAACTGTCTTGCTTAATGGTCAAGGTACTGGGCTAGTAATGGTTCAAGCCCCACCACTGCCAAGTTCACTAGGTTCTCTAGTCTCATCACTGCCAAGCTTTGGATAAAAGCGAATGCTCAAAATGTAATTGCATACAGGATTTACACAAGAATACACAAATTGGAAAGGTGCGCCATGTCTTCTGAATGATTGTCATTTATATATTTAGTGAGGGCTAAGAATAACGAGAGTTTAGTAGCACTTAGCATGCTAGCTGTCAGTTCCTGACTGGTTGGATTCACAGTCTCCATGTGTAAATGTTACACACGTAAATTTGTGATAATTATTAGTCTTGACACTACCAATTATCTAATAAAGCTACTAAGCTGCTAGCTACTGTGCTCTCAGGAAAGTGTACATTAGTGTATTTCAGTGTATTTAACGTGTATATCAGTATATTTTGGCATATTTAGCATTTAGATTGTTGGGAAAATAAACAAGCTAGTAATCTCCAGCATCCAAAAACTATAGGATTAGTTCTACTAATGCGCTGGACATCAGATTCTCCCCAAAACTGCTAATGTGGGCGTGGTTTCAGACATTCAGTCACTACTACAAAAATAGACAGTATGCTAACCTAGGATTTTCAGACATTCGTGTCATACAAGGACGACGCCTTCCTCATTGACAATGCGTTTAAATACAGCCGTGAAAAAAGAGACCACTTTAAAAGGAAACGTTTATTACCAAATTTGACCAAAATGAGCAGTACTGTTTAATTCTATAAACTAGAATAAGAACAAGAAAATAATAAAACAACACTGCTTGTTTAGGTCAAACACATCTCCTTAAATTGTAGAACTAAAAAACTGATAATTTTTAAGTGGTTGTATTTATTGTAATATTCATGTTAAATACAGCAATGAGACATAAAATGGGTACCACCTTCCTAATATTGTGTTGGTTCCCATCATGCTCCCCAAACAGCCCTGCAACTGTCATACACTGACACTTTGTGATTATCTGTGTTATTCATGTCACCTGTCGTAATGCCTGGTTGGTTTATTTGTCAAATATATCACACATACATAAGCATACATATTTCTATTTGGCACACATATATGTAAATATATTAAATTTCTAATATGTTTCATATATAGTTTGCACAAACATAGACACGTATGGTTCATACATGAAAAACATTTATTTAGAGTTAAGTAGAATTACAAACTAATCTACGGAAATGATCTCCAATGTTCTGGATTTCAGTTAATCAGGAGAAGGAGGTGTTACTGCAATGCAGGGTAAGAGCTGTCTGCATAAAGAGACGTGCACTGCTAAAAGAGTCTCCTTGGTTTAAAAGAGAGGACAGGTAAATGACTAATGAGACAGGATTGGAGCCCCCGGCAAGAAAAGGCATGTCAACAAGTCAACAGACTGAAAACAGCAGGAAGGTTCATGAACGGGATGAATCAACCTTTCCCTGGGCTCTATTAAGTAAACAACCAATAAACAGAAGTAGATCCTTATTAATGAATTTAAAGAGTGGATTAATTCCCAGGTGTGTCTGTTTCTGTTAATTGGAAATAAAATAAAGTCTCTTTATTAGGAATAAATTACCTGAAATGTATTAATTAAAGGCGCTCGATGCGGAACAGTGGTAAAATACACTAGCCCACTACCACTGGGATTCGAGGTGCCGGTCGAATTCTATCAGCTGGTAGGGTTACATAAGTGTGGTGCCCAGTCCGGGGTGTGTTCCTGCAGTCCCATGCAGGATCACTAGAAAGGTGTTGAAGCCTAGCAGTTAAAATACTGAAAAAGTTGCTGGTTAAAGTTCCTTTACTGGCCAGTTGCTGCTGAAAAAGGGCCTTAACCTACATCTGCTTAGACTGTATATTGTCACAGTAATGTAAGTTGCTTTTTTTTGGAAAAAAAAATGAAAAATGCATTAAACAGCTTCATTAGAAATACTTGTCTACACCGAAAACCAATAATTATTTATCCATAAAAAAGATGTTTTAATTTAATGCATAATTAAAGCTAATGTATTTATTTAGCACTCACCATATTTTGAGCTGATAGATGCACTTCTCAGATCAGCTTGTTTCAGGCTCTCCATATTCAACAGCTGCGTAATATGCTGAACATCCGAAGGGAACTGGCAGCTCCTAGGAATCTCTTCTCTGGGATCATTCTTTATATCATAAAGATCTAGACAAAGATCTAGATATTGTAACAGATAAGGAGGGGAAAACATGGACAGGTTCATATAAATGTTAAATGTTTTCGAGAAAAGACAAGTACACGATTCAATTAAGGATTCAAAGATTCACTAAAAAGAGGCTGTACATACTGTTTAATATTCTGTCTCTCGCTAATTCAATTCATTTATATAAAGCATTTAACAGCCAGGGCTAATTAAAGTGCTGTACAGCAGAATAAAATAATTAAAGAATCAAAACACTAAGACAGTAAGGCCAAAATAAGAACAGTAGTAAAAGAATCACCAGGTTAACCACTTTCATATGCCAGAGAGAAAATGTAGGTTTCAAGACCTAGGTTTCATTTGAATACTGGGATCCAATTCAAGGAGGTCAAGAAATAAACAGTCTGGGAGCAGTGACTGAAAGAGCAGTCACCCTTGTTTTAGGCAAGGCTGAGGAGCAATTAGTAAGGATTTATTTGAAGACCTTTTGTAAATGTCCTTTGTGCCTTATAAGGTGCTAGGAGAAGGCAACCTGAGTGAAACATGATGCACTGTGCTCCTCAGGATATAGAGCTCTTGACTTCTCAACAGGGTGGTGGTGTACAGTATTAAGGAGAGAAATTAATTTAGGAACAAATCTGTTTTTTATGTCGTTCTCTCACAAGGTGTTATTTAGAAGAAGCACATCAAAATGAACATTTGCCAAAAAAACTTACACTACTGTGACAATATACTGTCAAAGCAATTGAGGGTTAAGAGCCTTGTTCGAGGGCCCAACAGAAGTAACTGGCCAGTAAAGGAGCTTTAACCAGCAAACTAGTCCAGTACTTTAACTGCTAAGCTACAACTGCTTTGATGAACGTCAAAAAATGAAGATCACCTGTCTATAAAGCAATTAATTACCAACACAATACATAGATTTTCAGGTTCAGATTGCTTCATCTTGACGAGCATAAAAAAGAATTCAGCAAGGCACCTAACCTCTAACTGCTACCCAGGCGCCATGGCTAGCGTGCTCACTGCCCCCTAGTGTTCACCAGTGTGCATATGTGTGTCTCACTGAATGGATTGTGTTAAAATGTGGAGGATGAATTTCACTGCACTGTGATGAAAACAGTATTCTAAATAAAATAAAAAAATACTGTTGCAATGGTTGACCGATGGTGCCTGGATAACATGTTGATCAGGATGAGACTCCATTCACAAAGCTGATCTGCATATGAACTTATTTCATACACATAAAAAGATGCAGTTAGAACTGCACACGTCTGAGGGCGTTGGCATGAATAAATGAAACAAACTTGACGTCCAAATAGTTGCTGTCTGTATTTATGTACAATTTTCTTTACCATCTCTGGGGTAAGATATAATCTCATGATGTGAATTTACTCTCCTTGAGGCTAGTTAATCTGCGTCTTCAAACCATAGATCAGTTAGATTAGGTTCAGCTCTAGCTTAGTATGTATGAGATCCAGCAGCCTCACTTGTGACCGAGATTAAGTACCACTGCAGTTATGTGTGAATAAGATACATTTCACTAGCCTCTGTCCACATGGTCTGCAGGTTCGGTCCTCACGGTGAAGATCCGCCTGACCTTACAGCAGGCTGAAATAATGATGCCATCCAGAGAAAGGAATGACGCCCCTCGAAACAGATCGGCGACGAATGAGCGCAGGTCAATGCACAAATTGCACCACTGCAAACAATCGCAAAGAAAATGTTAGGATCTGTTTTAAAATAAATAGCATTGTAGTCATTTAAAGTGTTATAGAAAGAGCTGGCTGAAACACAGCTTCATGGAGAACTCACGATGTCGCGTCGGAGACTTGTAAGAGGTATTCTGGCATGCAGTGGGGTTGCTGAGAATTCTTTATGTACAGTGGACAAATAGAGCCTTCGTTTCAGGTGCCCTTGATCAGTTACACTGAAAGAAATCCACTGGAATGTTACGCATGGATACTGATTTAGGGAGCATTTGGAAAGAAAGTTTAATCGGTTTCCTTTGTGTGTGTGTGTGTGTGTGAGAGAGAGAAGGAGAGAGAGAGAGAGAGAGAGAGAGAGAGAGTTTAAGCGTATTTTGTGTGTGTGGGCATATCCGCAAGTGTGTGAATAGATTCAATCTGCATGCTAATTCACCTGCCTCACCTTCAGCAAATCTCATTTATCTTAAAGTACTCAAGCCTTCTGGAAAAAGCTCTAAAATTATCTCACAAGCTTGTGAACACATAAACTGCCATCACAGACATTCTGAAAACAGCAGAGCTAAATTATTTAGCAAACGAAATAACAGTCGTGTCAATGGCATGTGTTACATTATATGGCGAGTACAGTCATACGCATGTATTGCTTATATGGCATGAAGCTGAAGCATAGCTGGGATGACACATACACGAGCTCAGTGGAGAAGTCTTTACCAGATGGAACATTCACCTGCAGGATCAGGAACTTCTGAATCAGGACAACTAGAAAAATGAGATACACAGTCTCAAACTAGGCCAGGGAAAATAAATTGATTAATACTTGTAAGTGAAAAGGTTCTTTCATACAATGACATACATCTGTGGTCTGTCTCCTTTGGTTGTAGTCACGGTATTACTATACTACTATATTACAACACTAACTAATAACTAATGTTATATGCCTATTATTATTATTACAAATTATCTATGTATCTATCTATCTATGTATCTTTCTATGTATTCATCCATCCATCCATCCATAACACTACCTCATCTTTCTATAACCAAAACAATCAGGGCGATGATGACATCTGTCATATGCCTACTTATGAAATTGATGTTTATTCAAAGCTTTGAATAAAGCCATTAAAATACTAAAACACTGGTATTTAATGCATAATGATCATTTTCTCCATTTATTTATTTAATTACAACACAGTGGGAAACCTTGGACAAACACCCTTTCCTGATTTTGTTAATACATGAGAACAACACTTACGAGGTGTCTTGCCATCTTTAGGTAACTGCATCCTATGTGTTTGACTGCTGCCTTCAAGGTTGTAAACAAAACCCTTCACTTCTTTATCAAATACCTGTATCAAGAAAGATAATAACATACTGTAGAGACAACACATATTTAACATCATATTCAGGTGTATAGGCCAAGTCTGTAAATACACACAAGGAATTTGGTTCTGGCTGGTAATATCTCTCGTTGCAGCAATGCACAAGAACAATAAACATTAAACACAAACAGCATAGAAATGCCAATATCTAAAGTTGACATATATTTCACACATGGATCTCATGATTGTTAGATGAATTGTATATTAATTCATAACTAATAATATTAATTAACAGTAATATTAATAATTCTTGGTTTGTTTAGTTCCTTTTCTTAAACCACTGATCCTAATTAGGGTCGGGTAGGGGCCAATCCCAGCTCTTCAACATGGTAACACCCTGGGCAGGACAATTCAGTGTCTCCAATCAACCTGGCGGCAAGTCTTTGGACTGTGAGAGGAAACCAACGTAGACACGGGGAGAACATGCAAACTCAGCACAGAAAGGATCAATAACGCCCCACCGTGGGATCAAACCCAGGACCTTCTCGCTGTGAGGTGACTGTGCAACCCACTTTATAAATTAATAATTCATTTAGTGAAAAAAACATTAATAGTAATTTCCACTAAATGTAATCGCAATCAAGTGCACATCAAACAGATGTTTGGCATTTTTATGTTTAGAGAAAACAATATTTAAAAATCATTTTACAACAGGGTTAGAAGCAATACAACCAACTGCTTGCAGTACATCAGGGAGACTGAAAAGCACTAAATGACACTTAAAGGAGATATTTTTTGAAGAAGGGGATTCTGTCCTGAATGTCATATTGTATCACTTTCTTGACACCTGTGTTTTCTCCTTATTATTAAATAATTCCAAAGTACTTAAAAACTACAGATTACAATTAATTCAAGCATACACATTACTATTATGAGTAGTATTATCTGGCCAGCCTTTCTGTTTAGTACAAGTTAACTAAAAAGGGCATTTTTTCTTTTTATTTCTTATCATTGTTTACCCATATGACCTTGAAACAAACAAATGTAGAAGTAAACTAGGTATTAAATACAGTATCACTAAAGTGACTCACTTTACTTATTGACGGCTGGCCACTAAGTTTCCATTTGGCCACGGGATCTTTTCCCTGCGCACTGAAGATCTCAACAACAGCACCACCCTTAGATATGATAAACAACAAAAAAAATGAAGTTACTTTAATTTCACCCAGCTACCATACAAGATACATTAACTATGTAACGAATCTTACCTGATACTCATTTTTAAACATGTTTCCACTACTTGTCAGCAGGGCACCTATATCCGAAACAAGAGAATTGTAATAATTTGAAATTTTATTGAACTTTCTTTGAATCAGCTGCTCTTTTAGAAAGGCTTATGATTGACTTGCATATTGCATATTATATATTGCAAAAAAATAAGATGATAGATTAAAATGATGGGCAGCACGGTGGCTTAGTGGGTAGCACTGTTGCCTCACAGCAAGAAGGTCATGGGTTCGATCCCCAGGTGGGGTGAACTGGATCCTTTCTGTGTGGAGTGTGCATGTTCTCCCCATGTCTGGGTTTCCTCTGGGTACTCCAGTTTCATCCCACAGTCCAAAGACATGCCACAAGGTTGATTGTCCTGTAGCTTCCTGTGATGGACTGGCGCCCCGTCAAGGGTGTTACTGTGTGCCTACTGTTGTAAACTAAATTAATAATACTGTTGGAACTGATATTATAAACTAAGTTAACAAAAACTGTGAATTAGTAACACTGCTACCAAAATGTATTTGCGCACATACGGGTTATTTGCATATTTTACACAAACATTGTAGTGATACATTATTTAAACAAAACTAATTATTGTTATTACTGTCGTTTTGTTATTATTATCATTAATAATAATAATAATATTAGCAGACATAAAATAACATATTACAAGCGTAAACTAATAACAAAATGTTTAGAAATGCGGTCAAGTAGCTGTGAAGCTAAAGTTACTGGTGATGCTAACATTGCTGCTCTGTTTAGCTGATAGGATGAGATATCACAACAGCCCAGCACGGTTACTTACCGCAAAATGAAGAGTTAAAAAGAAGTTAAAATAACCAAAACGCGTTTACTTTGAGGTTAGATACCATTGTTCATTTGCATTTAAAACGCAATTAAAGCGCGAAAACAAAACAAGTGTGGAAGTGAAGTCTTACAGTTAAACAGGACCTGCGGGCGTTTCTGTAGCAACGTAACGACGCTCCGCTGCAGTACAGTGTGTGTGTGTGTGTGTGTGTGTGTGTGTGTGTGTGTGTGTGTGTGTGTGTGTGTGTGTGAGAGAGAGAGAGA
>JAYDZG010000043.1:7825375-7848808 GCA_034509265.1 Microcambeva bendego
ATAGATAGATAGATAGATAGATAGATAGATAGATAGATAGATAGATAGATAGATAGATAGATAGATAGATAGATAAAATAACTTTACTTATTTTGGTCAGACACATAGCCATAAATTATAAGCAAAAAATATATAATTTTTAAGTGGTATCATATTTTTTTCCATGACTATATGTATACTCATTGCTATTTTCCCATGACCTCATCTACAGCAAGTCCCACATTTTGATCTGAGTTTGCAGCCTGTCTAAAAATACCCTGTTCAAGTCATGCACCCGGTACAGAACACCAATCCATTACAGAAATATCAATACTTCATGTTGCTAATGAAATTGTTAGTGTTATTTATCCTGTTGAGCCTCTCACAGTAGGGCTCAGCTTACACACAGTACAGTCATTTAAGTCCATGAAGTAAACTATTGCTGAGAGGTTTAGTATTTAAACCTCACATTGTCTTTGTTTTAGGCGGCAATCCGTCTTGTCTACTTAAGGAAATTAGTTTTCAATTAAGTGTTGTCACATTTCTTGAATGGCTGTGTAATTAAGAATGATGATGTAATCTTGGAAACCAATTTTACTGCTGAATAACTCTGAAGGCAATCAATCACTATCTAAACTAGGAACATGCCTGCCTGCAATGCACCACGATAGCAAAAAAGAAAAAAAACATTAACTGTATGAACATTTGTTCTGTTACTTCACAATGTTTTCGGGTAAAGAAATGTACTACAAATTGAGCTTTACTCTGACTTTGAGTACAGCATATGGTTTAAACTTGATTTGTCTTTTTAAATGTTAAAAAATAAGCTTCTTGGTGGTGCCTTATGTCAAATGCCAAATAAAAAATGTTTGAGCTGTTGTGTACGTGGAGTATTTCGTTTCAAAGCCAGTGTCTGCAGTTGGAAGACAAGTATGTCAATCCGACACAATGGACTTAGAATTGAGATTTTTCATTAAAGTTCTGTCAGGTTTTAGATGTGCTGCGGTATTTTGAAGGTCTGTGGCTAAACAGGAAACAGTGTTGTTTCTTTTATTTCATAAAACTAATGAATGAATCGTTCGCGATGTGAGAGATAACCAAGCCGGGACAAGGTTTTATCAGGTTTCGATTTATAATGTGTAATTCCTTTTTGTTGTGTCTTATTGTGATTTATTTAGTTGTGGCTTAGGTAGATCCATGAGTTTTAATTTCTTAATGGCCTTATTTACATTAATTTGTGTTTATATTAAACAACAGTTTTGGATCAAATTTTATTCCTTCTGTTGTATGCTGGCACTGGTACTGGCGTGCTGAGCAGCATTTTTCTCCTGTTTTTCACAACCCTGATCAGGATAAAGCTGCTAATACAAATGAAGAAACATTAGCAGCTAGCCAGCTATGCCTAATGTATGTTAAGTGGTGATTAATGTTTTTATGCTTTACATTTGGCTAACAGCAACAGCCTTTATGACTTTGTTACCTGCTCGCTCTGATATTTCTGATGAAAGCCTGTTCACCTCTCGAGTCTGCACATCTCAACTGACATGCCAACATAGCTGCTACTGATGGATAAGACGGGGCCAAAGAACGCAAAGAACTTCCAGAACTCACAACAAACTATTTCAGAAACTGGACTGAATAATAAAGAACTCCTATAAATCCATAGAGTTTCTGCTAGTTATAACTTTTAGTCGAATGTGTTTTTGTTGTTGCTGCTGTTGTTGTTTGCATGAACTGTATAAATCCTGTTATTATAATATTCTCCAGTCCACCTAAAAAGGATGGGCCTCTACTGAGTCTGGTTACTCCAAGGTTTCTTCCTGTATCTTTATGGAGTTTTTCCTTGCCACAGTCATGCTTGGCTTGCTCAAAAGTGGGTGGGGTTGGTTTGGTGGCCCTACCTCTGTAAAGATGCTTTGTGACATCCTGTAATTACTAGTGTTTAAGATGTATTGTGTCCAGTGGTTCTGTTATATGCCCTTCATTTTATTTAGATTTAGAATACTCTTTTCATCACTCTGCAGAGAAATTTGGGGCAGCCCTGACCATGGTACTTGGGAAGAAGTTAGAGGTTAGGTGCCTTGCTCCAGGGCACTTCAGTCATGACCTGAAGATTGAACCGGAAAGCTTCTGATCACAAGCCCAGTTCTCTAACCACCACGCCACAGCTTCCTCTATCTTGAGCCTGACCAGAATAATCCAGCTATTGAAGATGAGTGATGAGCGCATTTATTAAAAGCTGCAGAAGATGACAACACCAGAAAACACAGATTCAATTTGTATTTGGTATCTTTAGTATCTGGAAAGAAAATGGCTCTTTGAAAATGAAATATTGCAGTCATAAGCTCACCAAGTATCTGACATATAGCTATTAAGCATAAAGGTAAGGGTAAGCAAAACTCCTAATTAAAGCCTGTTCATAAATTATGGCTTGCATGCAGTGTCAGCATCCTAGCAGCTGCAGTAGCAGGTATTATGTGGGTAAAATTAGATTAAAGTTAGCTTGTGATGGAGGAGAAATGACTCAAAAGGCTTTAAGAAGATTAGAGACAGTGTGGAGAAACGTCAGTTAATTTATTCTGCTTAGGAAATGGAAATATTCACAAAAGTATTTACCCTTCATTAAATATTTTGTTAAAACCTATTTGGAAGCAGTTACAGCTGTAAATTCTTCATTGAGGCGTCTCTTTAAGCATTGCAAACTTCGATTTTGGCCGCTTATACTATATGCTCTATCAGATTGGATGGCAAGCTTTGTGAACTGTTATCTTTAGGTCGCTCCTTAGATATTTCTTGACTGTCCTTTTCAGGTCATGTAAATTTTAAAGATTAATTTGTTCCCCAGTGTGTTGTTTTTGCTCAAAAAATAAAATAATCAATGTAAATTACCAAATCTTGCTTATTTCAAGCATGGGGGTGTGCCAATGTACATACACATTTCAAGCAACATGTTGCCATCTAGATGACATATTTTTACCTTGCTAATTCATGCTTGTTTCAGCAAGATAGTGCCAAGGCACATAGAGTGCGGGTGCTAGAATGACCTGTCTGCAGTTCATTAAAAAAAATGAAAGCATTAGGTGACATAAAAAGCAATAAAATATCTATTTTACATCTACAGCCATTATGTAATGAAAAATGAACATTTAATTCTGAATAATCAATATTTATTCAAAATTATTCAAAGAAACCCTTTTAGTGGCATATTTTGTATTAATTTTTATTAATTCCGCTAAAAAGAATTCAACATTTTTTTAAATCTTATATTTATTTAAGAGTTGGAGCAAGGGCTGATCCAAATATGCACCAATCAAACCAAACTGAAAGCAGAGTGAAGCAAATAACAGGCAAAAAGAAACAACAGAATAAAGAATTCCTGCTTTTTATTCAAACCAAAAGGGTATTAATAAAAAACTGCAGATAATCTGCAAAAAGGCTCTCTCTCAGACCCATTATTTAGCTGATTTGGTAAAGATGAATACAATGTCTTCCATGTTTTTCATTGCACAAATATATTTTAATTTACATAGAAATCTTTACATCAAATATGTATATATGTATATATAATTTTTTTTTGCATTTACAGAACAAGAAAAAAAATCTACTGTAGTGAACCTAGACCACTCCGCTTGGGTATCAAACCAGGACCTATGTGCTGTGAGGCGATAATATTACCCACTGAGCCATCATACTACTCACCATTATATACTTAATTTGAAACAATGTATATTATTAACGCCCAGGTGGAGCAATAAGATTTTTCTCTGTACCTCAACACCAAGAGCCAGAACTCTGGATGCCACTAGATGAACAAACCAGTTCATTGTAGTGTCGGTCCCAAGAAGGGTTGCATCAGGAAGGGTATATGGTTTTAAAACTGAGCCGACCATGCAATTTCATGGGACTATGGCCGAGAAAACTGTATAACACCTCATTATCTTACTCTATTGTTAAATAAAAATTGGACCACTTTTGATATTTTCTTTGAATGTAATGATGCAATAAAAACATCTGGCTGTAAAACAATTTAACAGCTAATTGTCCCAATTGTTCCTTTTTAAAATGAGACTGTATGAACTGATTTCTTTTTATACATGTAAACATATGTTAAAGCATATGCTGCTGGTCCTTTGGAAACTGCCATTCATCAGCTAACCAGCTATAACAAAATACCTGATGTCCTTGCTATTTATAGATAGAAGTAAACAAAGCTCATGTCATGTTGTATATTGGTAAAGACAGTACAGCATTTTGTATTCTTAAAGAGAATGAAAATAATTTGGGTGAAGGAAGGAACGTGGCACAATAATTATTCTGCCCAATGAATTCCCCCATGGCTTGATCTGGCTCTTTTTTCCTGTTTGAAGTTTTAATTGACAAACTGTTGTAAATGCCCTCCTATTGCTGTAGGTGATAAGTCTTAACACCCATTATTCATTTCTTTGGCCAAGCAGCAGCAAATCCATTGTGCTGTAGCTATAGAAATCTCATTAGGCAGAAAACCAAATACTAATTTAAATACTAATTGTACAGAAATGTTCATGAACCTAATCCATTACCTGGATTTCTGTTTTGCAGAAGTTCCGGTATGTATGCCGGAACCAATTACACAGAAATAATTGTACTAGTCGGTATAAAGTACACTGATTGGTCAGTAAGTACAGGCAAGGAAAAGAATATCAGATCAAGAACATATATATATATATATATATGTGTTTTATTAAGTCTTGAAAAATATTTAAATGAAACATAGTGTTTAGTACAGAACATAATCAAACAAGTAAAAAGTGGTAGTGGTACTGAGTACTTCTGAGAAAACAAAAGCTGCGTCTAAAATCGCTTTAGTATGTCAATTATAGTGGTACTGGACTACTAAGCAGAAGGTCACTGGTTGCCACTGTTGGGCCCTTGAGAAAGTCTCTTAACCTTCAATTGCCAGAACAATATACTGTCACACTACTATAAGTCACTTTGGATAAAAGGTTCTGCTAAATGTACAGATACACATGTACAGATACATATCCTGTTTTAACATGTTCCACAAATACTTTTAGTCATATAGTGTCCTTATTTACAAAAAAAAAAAATCACAGCACTCATCTTGACCTATAACATTTTCAGTAAATTTAATTACTAATCCTGCAGAGTGCAAGCACAGATCCATTTTCACATCTACTCTTTCAAGTATGGATTTTTGTCCAAATATAAATCCTCCGATCAATCACCTCTACATCTTAAGTGGCCGGTTCGAACATTTTATCTTTAGTATGTTTAAAGCCACTGATGCATGTTTCACTGTCATAACCACTCACTCTTAACCTTAGTTCCACCAGCACATGAGAGGCTTTTATGATGCAATGTCATTCCAGTGTTGGAGTGTCTGTTAACTGAACAGCAAAGAAAAAATTTCTGAAAGCTAAAAACATTCAGGTTGTTTTTACAACCTGGCGCTATCAACATAATTGGGTTAAGCAGCTCTATTTGAACCTCCTGTTCGAATGTCCTTGGCAGAACGGATGGTAATAGTTATTGACATTCTGAGACTACAGCCAGGGGGAGAGAGGGTAGATTGATCTAAAGAGATGTCAATGACAGTTTTAGCTTTGATGCACCCACTTTGATGTCCAGTAGCACCCAAATAGCTTGTTTTGTTATGTAGAATTTGTGGTTTGTGTTCTGTTTAAATTGTATTCAACCTTCCAGAAGGACAACCCTTTCTGCTGCACTACACCAATCAGGCCTGTCTGGTAGAGTGGCCAGACAGCAGCCACTCCTCAGTAAAAGGAAAAGACAGCCCACTTTGAGTTTGCCAAAAGGCTCCTAAAGGACTCTCAGACCATGAGAAACAAAATTCTCTGGACTGATGAAACTAAAATTTAGCATAATGTGTGGAATAAACCAGGAACCGTTCCTCGTCTGGCCCGTACCATCCCTTCAGTGAAGCATGGTGGTGGCAGCATCATGCTGAGGGCTTGTTTTCAGCAGCAGGAACTTTGAGACTAGTCTAGGTGACATCCCTGAAGAAAACCTGCTCCAGAACGCTCTGGACCTCAGACTGGGGCAAAGGTAAAATTTTCAACAGTACAATGACCCTAAGCACACAACCAACAAATAATGGATTGGTTTCAGGACAATTCAGGACACTGACACTTCCCATCCAACCTGTTGGAGCTTGAAAGAATGGGAGAAACTTCCCAAAAATAGATGTGCCAAGCTTGAAGCATCATAATTAAAAGGACTTGAGGCTGTAATTGAGCAAACGCTTTGAAAACTTATGTATGTGATTTTTTTTTTCCAAAAACCTTTTCCCCATTGTCATTATGGGGTATTGTGAATAGAATTTTGAGGTAACAAATGAATATAATCCCTTTTGGAATAAGGCTGTAAGATAACAAAGCGCTGTGAATACTTTCTAAATGCACTGTATTTCTGGCTGAGAAATAGCTGGTCATGTTGTAACTACAAATATTACCAAAGAACATTTTCTAATTGTGATTGTAATTAAAAACAGGACTGGACTTCATCATAATAAAGCTTGTAGGCACTTTGCGATGTTTAGCTTGCATGTTTTGATCGGTGATTTGCTTTACAACTCACTTAACAATATAAGGATCTCACTTTGACCTGGGTTGCAGTGATTTCTGTCCCAAAAACATAAAAAATCAAAAAGAAAATACATCCCATCAGCCCACAAATCAACTGCACGGTGTCACTTCTTTGTCATTCGTTCAAGCTTACACAGAGCTAGAAGCAATTACGGTTGGACGCTCCATCTTGGCACATGGGTAAAGAAACAAATTATTAACCTGGCAGAGATTTGAATAAATGCATGGAGAAAACATCAACTTTACAAAGATGGTTAATTGAGGTTAATGAATGCAGGTATGAAACCAAGGTCCCTGGAGCATGCAATACCAGCCTATCTAATAATGTTAAAATTACTTTGGATTGTGGGAGGAAACCAGAGTTTCTGAAGGAAACCCATGCAGACACAAGGACATACAAACTCCACAAAGAAAACTCCACCTGAGAATCAATTTCAGAACCTTTTTGCTGTGAGGCGATAATGCTACCCTCCGAGCCACCCACCAAGACCTAAATTCATTACGGCTTGTTAACAGGACTGTTATCAGCAAACCTTTAAGTCTAATTGCAGGGGAAATAATCGCACCCTAAAGCACTGCAGCACCAACATAATGTGCTCTGCCACTGTTGCCTTATTTATCCAATGCTGCATTTAACAAAACCTTAGAATATGTCCAAATTTTGTATTTCTGAACATTAACCAGTAGAATACAATTCTGCAGAGAAACGAATCAAGCAACAAACTGCAATGTAGGAAATTAAAAATATGCTGCACTTGCATTATGTGCAGACTGACACCACATTATGCATTTAATTCCAAAAGCAATCCGTCTATTTTCACACATTGGCTCTGAGACCGCATGATGTGGGTACACCAAACTTTAATATTTTGGACACAACCAACACACCTCAGCAGTTTTTTAAATCAATTTAGTGTTTAGACAAATTGAAGAACTCTTGTAGTCTTGTCCCTCTAGCACTCTGGGCTAGTTCCTTGCTGTGTGTTTGTAATACTAAGCAATTGAGTTAGGCCGTTTTAAATGCTTAACACACAGCGCTCAATGTGCTGGGAGGCAAAAGCAGAAATTTAAAAGAGTCTTGGAGTAGCAGTTGCACGGCACATTTCTGCTGAAAGACAAAATCTAGATAATCCTAAAATGACCTAATTATAGACTGTAATGAATGCAAGTGTCAGACATGTTTTTTTTGTGACAAAGTGATTGCAAGTAGTCCATCACATAGAGTGGGTGAGTGAGGCATTACAATTTTACCATAGATTTTGACATCCATCTTTGGGCTGCATGGTGGCTCAGTAGATAGCACTGTCGCCACACAGCAAGAAGGTCCTCGAGTGGGGCAGTCTGGGTTCTTTATTGTCACAAAGTGGCTTTACAGAGTTTAAGACCACCAGACCAAAAATCCCCTGTTGAGCAAGCCGAGGAGGGCTGTGGCAAGGAAAAACACCCTAAAAATACAGGAAGATACCTTGAAGGAACCAAACTCAGCAGGGGCCCATCCTTTTTGTGTGGACCTAAAATATTTGAAATAAACAGGATTTATACAGTTCATGCAAACAAAAAAAAAATTAGACTAAAAGTTATAATTAGCCAAAACTCTATAGATAAAAGCATAACTAAAAGAGAGAGCGAGCAGGTAACGTAGTCAAGAAGGCTTTCACAGAACATCAGCGCCCACGTCACCATCATCTGGGAACTCCCATAGCCCCTACAATCCAAAAACATGCTACCAGGTTAAACTAGGACACTACAGACTTGCTATTCACTTGCTGCCTAACATAACTCACCCACTAAGAGGTTTTTGTTGAAGAGATAATCCATGTACAACTGTTCATGGATGAGAATGATGGTCCACCACTCGAAGGATATCCAAAGGATATCAAAGTATATGTGTTTCTAATAAAGTGCTCTGTAAGTGTAGATGCATCAGTCATACTAAATTTTTAAGCTAATCAGGGAAACACCAGCAGGTCAGAAATGCAAATGTCTTGCTCATTGAAACATACCATAAACATGAAAGATGTATTTGATATGATCCATTTAACTTCCAGTGTTTTAGAGACGGCATAGACAGATAGCAACAGAAGTGGCTGGAAGTTGTTAAACCTCTTGATAGAAAGGATGCCCCAATAATTTTAGTTATGCACTGAACCTGTTTTATTACTGCTTGTAGGACAAATTAGTGTGGTTTAGGCGTGTGGGGCAGAGGAGTACAAATCATTTCTCCTGACATTGAGCTCCTTCTAGGCTAATGAATATGTGAATTATGACCATGAGTCTGATTTACAATGCATGGATCCAATAAAGTGCATGTACTGGTAAGGTGCTTCTTGAATAAGTGATTTACAATTGATGTACTTTACCATATATTATACATTCTTTCTCTCTCTCTCTCTCTCTCGCTTTCTTTCTCTCTCTCTCTCTCTCGCTCTCTCTCCACCATCTACCCATCTAGCCATTCAACCATCAATGAATCCATCTATCTTCCTATCTGTCCTAACATCTATTCATTGATCCCTAACTGTCTAACCATCTGTACATCCATCTAGCTTGGGTGGCGTGGTGGCTCAGTGGGTTGCACAGTCAATGTTATCTTTCTGTGTGGATTTACATGTTCTCCCCTTGTATGGAATCTCTAATTATATTGAGATACTAATTCTCAATAATAACTTGAACTGATTAGTCTTGAGTGATAATGTGTATACTGCTCAAAAAACCAAGTCAATCACACTTTGAAATCAACCAGTCCAGTCAGAAAGCAACACTGATTGTGAATCAATTTCACCTGCTGTTGTGCAAATGGAAAAGACAACGGGTAGATATGAGAGGCAATTAGCAAGACAACCACTATAAAGGAGGCTCCTTCTGAGTCTGGTTGCTCCAAGGTTTTTTCCTGTATTTTAAGGAAGTATTTGCTTGCCACAGTTGCCCTTGGCTTGCTTAACAGGAGGTTTTTGGTCTGGTGGTCCTAACTCTGTAAAGCTGATTAGTGACTAAATCTATTGTAAAAAGCTCTATACAAATAGATTGACATGACATGACTTAAATTGCTTCTTCTGATAGGCTCATTTATCTCCATTGATGATGTAATGCATGATAGCAGCAGTATAATGAACTCAGAAGCCTACAAAACATTTTTGTCTGTCAATTTAAATAAATATGCAACTAAACCTATTGGGAGATCCTTCATATAGCAGCATGAGTTTATCAGAGGCATGAAGTGGAAGGTTTTAGACAGGCCTAGTCAATCTCTAGACTTAAACCCTATAGGACATGCATGTTTCCTTCTAAAGAAGAGTAACTCCCTAAAACAAAAACTAATTGAAAGAGGCTGCAGTGAAAGCCTGGAACAGGCTGGTCCCAGGCTTAATGTAGTTAATACAAGTAATATATACATTTTAGAGAGAGAGAGAGAGAGAGAGAGAGAGAGAGAGCACTATAGATACTACTGATAGAATGGCACTAATGCTGCTTTCACAAATAAATCAGGGCCTAAATTTGCAAACAGTAAGACACCTAGAACTTTCATTGTGCTTCTCAAACAATAATGTATCGATTCAGAGCTGTATTAAATATTTATACAAATGTCCATCACCTGAAACTGAGGAGTTAAAAAAGCAAACATTTGTTTTTTATATTGCAAACCAAAATGAAGGTGAGATACTGGCAAAGGGGGCAAGTGATCCCAGAACAGGTCGAAATTCATGATAGATGAATATATATCTGCCTTAAATATAAGATATGTAATGCTGTAAAGAAAGTTCTCTTATTATTACATGCAAAGCATTGCATGGTTTATTTTGTTCCTCCTAGGTGTCGCCTTACAGCAAGATGGTCCTGGGTTCGATCCCCATGTGGGCCGGTCTGGGTCCTTTCAGTGTGGAGTTTGCATGTTCAGTGATTTTCATATTTTCGTCCAGTGATGTTTTGTACATGTGGGCATGACTTGGTGAGTCACCACAGAGATTTTGCAGAAGAACAGGCAGATGGACCACTCTCCATACACTCTGAAGGCTGCGACAGTCTCCAACAGCTCCTCTGAGAAAAGGGTAATTAAATACAGAATTTAATCAGATTCTTCAAATTAAAGTCCAGCTGGGTTCTCTCCCAAACTCTCCTGCTGTTTAACATCTCACTGCAGCTCATCTGAATCTGCTGTCATTTTATTTAGATACCTTGCAAAACACAAAGATCTTCCAGTCTCAGAGATGTTATGTGGGATTATAAACAAGGCAAAGGTTAGCACAGACAAAATAATAAATTATGAATTAATAAACCGAAGCTGAAAAAACAAAAAAAAGAACTACAAAAAAGCCGAATCAAACCAGTGAAGCCCGGTCTGCATTCATGTTCCTAGGGGCTTGTATCTGTTTGGGGCTTCGTCGGATTGTGCAGGAATTGCGTGAGGAAGGACAGACTGGCTCGAATAGGAGCTTGGCAAAAGGTTAATTACCTCGGACCTCCTATTCCTACACTTCAGCCTACTTTTAACAGACCCATAAGTTACCGAAAACTGACCCTAGTACCGGACACACCACTGAGAGTTAGCCAGCTTAGGTGTGGGCCAATACCCTCAATGAGCCTTGATGGAATAAGCTCAGGTGGAGGGAAGTGATTTGTAACACCGGCCACGCCGTGAACCAGCACGTGGCTCTCGAGCAGCCATGGGCACCATGTCAAACTGCCAGCTATGCTGCAAACAGCTGATCGGATGTGGTCAGGACCGTAACAGTACCTGAAAGAAATAATGATTCAAATATTTATCAGAGCAGTTGGACAGAATTCACAGAATTTAAAGGTTTTTAATGTGGGTCGCATTGTGCCATCACAGCAAGAAAATCATGGATTTGATTTCCTGGTGGAATGATCTGGGTCCTTTCTGTGTGGAGTTTGCATGTTTCCTTCCTCAGGTTAGAGACATGCAGTCAGATTAATTGGAGATAAAAAGTTGCCCGGGTGTGAATGTGTCTGTGATAAACTGACAACCTGTCCAGGCTGTTTCCTACCTTACTTCCAATAAATCAGACACATCACAAACCTGGAATGGATGTTATCGTTGTTAAAACAGACAATAAATGAATGAATATCAGCTGTAAGTAATAGAGCAGGAATAGCTGAGAAATATATTTTACTGTGACATTGTTCTTTAATTAGTGTGCCATTTTAAAAAAATGGATAACTTCATTTTCTTATTAAAAACATTGAATAGATTTGCTGGATGTTGTTGTTGTATAATTGGAAACATGAATATTTCACATGATTTTTTTAATGTATTTTTGTACTACTAATGCCAGAACCTTGCAAATACAAAAATAGTTCACTGTAGGGCAGCAAAAAGGCTAAACCTTACCTAACCTTCTTCAACTCGGACATGGTCAGTTGTGTCCTTGACTATTTTGTGTTTGAGCTCTTGCATTTGCCACATCCATCAGAGCAAGTAAGAATGACATTTAATGAGTATATTTTCAATTTTTTTACCTTCTTTGATTTTTTTTAATTTTATTTATGTCTTCTCTCCCATTTTACCCAATTTAGCATAGTCAGTTTTTCCTGCTGGAGGATCCCTAAGGGTGTATATTTCTGCTCACCCATCCACCAACCCATGCTCAGTTTTAGCAGAACCTTTTTTTCACCTATGCAATCTGCACAGACACCTCTCTATCTGCCAATTAGAATTCTATTCACAGCCTTTGAAGACCCCACCCACATGGTCCGGTTATCCCACCAAGTGTGTCTGCTGCAGGCACTGTCAATTATGTCCGCTAGATGGATTCTAGCTGACCAGTAGCAATGCAAAGTTTTTAACCAAAGAGTTCAGAATCTCACTGCTGGTGTGCTGGCAAAATATCCCGATGCTGCACCTGGGTGCCTCTGTAATCTTTATATTCCGATGTTGACAAGTTTATATTTTATACATATGTGCAAAAATTATGTTCCCTCTCGTTCTGCTCTATAAATGTTGTTATTATTTTAATATAAATACAATTTCAAAATTTACCAGCTGGTTAAAGCACTAATCTCCTACCAGCATTGGCAATAAGTGTTCAAAAACCCCATTAACTACCTATAGTGTGGATACATCAATCATATCGATTTGAACCAAGACAACACCATCAGGGACGAAACCTGATACTCCGACTTACAGAAAAATTCACATTATATGATAGCGCTACCATCATCAATTCATTCAGTTTATGACAGACTTTACCAGTTAGAAAGAATTATGTACATTTTCACATGTAATTAAGACTGATCACCTACACAAATCTGCCAATATGTAACCTTCAAGTGCTAATATTATTATAAACATTGAAAATATGTTAGCTCATTGGACATCCATCTCCTGATTGTTCATTTTTTTTATAATTGTGTGCCAGCTGATGGGTTTACTTGTTATGCACAGCTGTTACAGCATATGTTAAAGTAACACAACCCAGGAAATGTATGACCTTCTTTATACCATGTATTTCACCTACAACTGGTGTAAAGAAAATGAAAGCCAACAGGCTGGAATCAACACTGTAATCCTGCTGGGTTCCCAAATGTCTCCAATCGAATTACTTCTAGCCACACTATTTTTAGAGTGTAGCATATATTCTACACCAGTGGTTCCCAACCTGCTGACCGTAGGCATTGTGCAGTCTGTAATACATGAAAACATACCCTATAGGCTTACATACAGTTATTATTATACATTAATAACTGACCAATGCACACAGATAAGCTCGTGATTCATCCATCCAGTCGATGAAACCTTGTTTAGCCTCTGTTTTAGCCAACTGACGAGAGGGATGAAAACCACTGGTGTGTTGTGACAACACATGCATCTTTTTATAGAAAGGAGAACAGAGCTGTGTGCAGACTGTAGCACGGTGGGGGGGCTGGCCTTGACAAAGCCGAAATACCTGGCTCAGTGTCAGGACCATGGACAGTATCCGTTTTGGAGGTTTGGGATGCACAGACGCTGAACCAAAGAATAATGAGACTACAGTGTGAGTTAGGGCTTATTGGCAACAATTAAACATTATTAAAAGGAGAAGCTGAGAATAAATAGTTTTTTGATAAACATTAGAAGTGTGTGATATTACCCTCAAAATTTACAATCTCAAAAAAGATTGTGAGGCCAACATGACTTAACCAAGTTGCTCTCAGTGTCACAAATATAATGATTTCTTGGCAGTAGCAACTTAATGTCTTATCTACAACATATCATGTTTTTGTTTGTGTAATAAGATTTAAATGTCATCAGCAAGAGGTCGGATTGTGTTGCCATGAAAATAAACTAAGCCACCCTTTTCTTTATGGTTGTGATGTAAATGGTTGTAATAGATTTTTTTAAAACAAAAGGGAAACAAACAGGGTAACACCAAACAAAAGCACAATCTAAGCTAAGCTGGGCTAAGTAATAAATGCTAACTAAATAACCTAAGATAAACACAAAGATACTAAACATACAAAAGCTAAACTGGAACAAAACTAAACAACGCTTGGATTACACTAAACCAAACCAAACAGACTGAACTGACAAACGGAGATACTAACAGAATACATTTATCTTATCAAACAAAAGAAAACATACAAAAAATGTAGATACTTGCAGACAGACTAATTTGCAAAGAGTTTCCAAACAGACCAATAACAGGGGACCGGCAGACAGACAGACGGAGAAAGTCTACTCACAAACAGACACAATCAGACACAGCAAATAACCAGAGGTACGCCAAACAGACAGAGTTGTGCTCAGCATACAGACGGAGTTACGACCAATAATCTTGTTTTCTCTGAGATCAAGTGGACAGCTGGTCATGCATGCATTGTTTACCAATGGAAAAGATGGCACCAAGATCGTCAAGGGCTGTACACATTGCAACATACAGAGGTGAGGACTTTTTGGAACCAGAAACCACATGACTCCTTCAGCTGTGTTGTCCAGTCTATGTCTCCGCGGGTCATAGAGGTTTTGACAGCATGTTAGCTGGGTAATCTCATTGTTTTAGCTCTTTGGAGGAAGTAACAATATGAAACGTGGATACATTTCGAATTTGCAACTACAATCGTTTGGGTCACCAGCGTTTTAAATTCATCTTTCAAGCATTCTTCAAGTTTTCCAATACTTTTGTTTACTTGTAATTCTGATTGTTTTACTGTAGTGCAAAAACCTGGTAAATTGACTGTCTCTCAGCAGGATGTTCTTCCTGCGTTTGCATTAATTTCTTGTAGTACTTGGGTTTTCTTCCACCTTTTTAAAACTGGTAGGTTAATTGGCTGCTTTTAATTGCCTCTAGATGTTAGGTCGCATTTAAAGGTGTGTGTAAGTGTGTGTGTGTTCCTCTATGATTAATTGTTTCTCTGACTAGGGTGTATACCTGACCCTGCCCAAGATGAAGCCTTTAATTTAATTAATGGATGAGTAGATGTGTTCCAGTTTACAATGTATGTTAAAATATGTAGAGCTGCTAAGCTTAAAAGCACAAGCAAAGATCACGTTGAAACATTTTTATGCATTATGCATTTTTATGGATTATCAATCCATTATATTAGTATTATAAACTAAAGGTTTATTCCAGTACATACACTTATAAAAATCTCAAATAATTTTTTGAAGAAGAAAAAGAGTCCAATATTGTAGACTTTTATAACATATGAGGTAATTTTATATAATCATATTTTTTATATAAATTTTATCTAAACAGGTGTGTTTTAAAACACTGAGCCTAACAAAATGTAATTATATCTCATACTTGGGTAGCTCTCTTGAATCACCGCAAGAAGGTCCTGGGTTCGATCCTCAGGCAAAGTGGTCCATTCTGTGTTGAGTGTGCATGTTTTCCCTATGTCTGCATGGTTTTCCTGCAGAAGCTCCAGTTTCCTCCCACCGTTCAAAAACATGCCATCAGGTTTATTGGAGACGGGGAATTGTCCTATAGGTTTCTAGCCCCTAGGATGCATAAACCAGTGCATTGTAGTGCAGGTCCCGAGCTTGAATGAATACGGAGGCTTGTGTCAGGAAGGGCATCCAGCATAAAACCTGTGCCAAATAAATAATGCTGATCACGATCCGCTTTGGCAACCACGAATGGGAGCAGCTGAAAAATAAAGTGCAGCTCATACATTATATCTTACACCAGTTATTTGCAGGATGAATAATTTGACTTTGATGTCTTGCCTGTAATCCAGTTCTTGCATTATATTTGGAAAGGAGAACATATTACCATTAAGCTAAATACAGTGTTGTGGAGCATGGTCACAAATTTAACACACAGCTTCTGCTTACATTCTTTTAACACAATACCCTCTGAGGCCAGATGTAAAACATGTTTGGTTGCCTCTTACTTTTCGACAGGCGTTGGGGAGCCCTAATCAAAAATTGTGCCACCCCACCAACTAAGGTACATGATTTGATGTTTCATCTCAAGCTTTCCCATCAGTGTTGTAAAGTCAAGCTACTATA
Organism: Microcambeva bendego; assembly: GCA_034509265.1. NCBI lineage: Eukaryota > Metazoa > Chordata > Actinopteri > Siluriformes > Trichomycteridae > Microcambeva > Microcambeva bendego. The sequence continues at coordinate 7,841,408 of JAYDZG010000043.1, forward strand.
AATGGGTTTGTAATGGTTTCGTAGTTAATGCATGTAAATACATGTTTAAACTGAGTGCAGCCATTTTCACTGTAATTGCTACTTGCCTGAAAATTGTCCTTTTGTTATATAGTAAATACAGATGTCATTTATAGATTTTGTATCTATACACGGCTGTCATATATTTTAGATTTAGGAGCTTATGTGATGAGGTGGTGAATCACGCAAGCCCACTACTGCTCACACACTCTAACTGACTAAGTCTGAGTGTGGTAAAGGCCCTGTGATGGACTGGCATCCTGTCCAGGGTGTAATAATACATTGTGCCAATTGATTCCATGGAAACTAAACTGGTAATGTTTATTTAAACATAGCTTTGCATTTAAATACAAATGCAACATTTGCAGAATAATTTAATGGTACTGTAAATGTACATTTGTATATTTACAGGCTGACAAATAAAGGCCCATTTAATTTATTTCTTCATTTTGCACAAAAAATTGTGTTGTGGATTGTTTTTAAGTGATATTTAATATAAAGTCATATTTAATGTCTTATGAGCATGTGAATGCATCATCCTCACAGACTATCACTATACACAATCAGTAATCTAGACTAAAATCATACCTTAATCTTTCATTAAAGTGCCATCATAGCCAAGCTGCTGCCATTCGGTGCCTAAGCAACACCCCTACTTTGAATAAAAGCATCAAATGAATGTAAATATTATCCCAATACACCTTATTGAACATTATTTTTAGCATTTTAACCCTCAATATAAAAGTGAAAATCACTTAATTACTAAAATGTAATTTGTATGATAGCTGGTTTGAATGGGTAATCATAATAAATCTGCTCTGTGACAACAAAACATTCCAGACCGCAAACTGAGGTAATGCATTCCCACTTTAATCACTGTTGCTGTAAATACTTTAGAATGATGCTTGCTATTCCTAAAGGATTTCAGCTGTAATTGTACACGGTAACTAAGTTTACCATGGTTGGTTCTGGGCCATAGGTGGTTCTGGGCCTCTTGGATAATGTTGTAATACCACCCAAGTAAGGAGACAAATAGAAATAGATTTAGCAGACTTTAACTATCCTGCTGTGTAGAGCTAAGAGCATTGGTAAAATGTTTATGGTACCAGCAGCACCTTAGATCAGGCTGAAATGAATGACTGAGGTGGGTGAATATTGATTGTGGAAGTAACCAAGAAGCCAGTGGCAAAACTTAAAGAAATAACAAGTCTGAGATTGTCTTAATGGCCGAGATTGGGAGATTGCTTAACAATTTGCTGACCTCCAATAAAGAATGGGAAATAAGTCTCTGTCTAGAAAGTGCCAAATCCCTATCATTATTTGCAAAAAAAAGAAAAGAAAAAACCCACTTTGCATAGCATGTGTGAAAAGCTTTGGATTGAACTTCAAGCAATATATTTAGAAAATATAAACAAACAAATACAGTACTCTGGCCTAATACACTATACCTGCTGTGAAGCATGGTGGTGGCAACATGTTGTTGAAGTGTTTTAGAAGGAACTAGGTGTTTTTTTAGAATGTGTCTGTACTTAATGATAGTGGCCTACTGCTTCTACATAAATTGATTGATTCTAACCATTCTGCAGGAAAGAATTCCAGTTTTAAGATTTAATCCAGGGAGTGTGACATTACAAGGTACTATATTGCTAATTCCAAAGCAATCCATTTTTTCCTACAAGAGGAATATTTGTTTAGTGTTGAGTAGTCTAATTTTATCCAGACTGAGTTGTTTCAGTCGAGGAGTCCACTAGCGAGGCCATCCATTCCGATGGAATCCATCACATTTAGAAGAAGCAGCATTCTTGGCATGGCAGTCTTGACTTGCAGTCTTTAACCTTGGGTGAATATACAGATTTCTGTCACATCAAAAACAAGAACCACAAATCTATATCATGTGCTTCCAGAAACAGACTTGGGTTGATTAAGGAATTAAAGAAGAGAGTGCATATCCAAAAAGATTAAAATCCTCAGATGTAAGAAATGGATTCATCTATTTCTTTAGTTTCCATTTATTAAATAATTCTATTTAGTGTACTTTATTTAATGTAAAAAAATCTTTTGGCTCCTCCCGTCAGGTGTCGCCACACTGGATCGTTGTCTGCAGTACTGCATTACTGATCTGGCATAGTTTTTATGCTGGATGCACTTCCTGACACAACTCTCCCTACCCTGTTTAAATTATCCACACTGCTAGCTGTATACCTATGTTTCTATCTCACATACAATTTACTCAGTATCATGTACCGACCAATACTTGTCTCTAGTCTTTTCTCCCTTTTTTGTATTCATTATACTGTTGTTTACCTACACTGTATGGCATTGTCTCTTGCTTTTTGTTCTATGCTGCATTTTTCCCCAGAGGAACTTTGTTTCATTATGTACTTGTATGTAGCTCAAATGTCAATAGAGCCTCTCTGACTCTGATGTACCCATAGGCCAATTATGTGTAACCAATTAACCTGGCTGCATATATTATGGACTGTGGGAGGAAGCCCACGCAGACATAGGAAGAGCATGTAAACCCGGACTGCCTCACCTGGTGATCGAACACAGGACTTCCAAAAAACTCCAATTTAGTACATTCTCTGCACCAAGCAGATGCTCTTATCCAAAGTGACTTACAGTACTTTGACAATGTATTTAGAGTTAAGGGATTTGATCAAGGGCCAAACAGTGGCCACCTGCAGTGGTTACCAGCGATCTTCTACTTCCAAGTCCAGTTCCTTACCCACTATGCTGCAACTGCCTTAGATATATGGAGAACCAAATGTAGCTGATGATGCTCTTCAGAACTGTTGCTTCTTTCGACCATTACTTGAACGTTGTAAGGCCATTTCCAATGACTATGAGGGCTTTCCGAAGGTGATTCGTGTGTGTGTGTGTGTGTGTGTGTGTGTGTGTGTGTGTGTACATTAGGGAAGCCTCAGGGCGCTAGGATCCAGGAGGGTGGAGGGATGGAGGGGGAGGTGGAGGTGGAGGGAGGGTTCAGTTCTGCTTCCCGCCTCATCACTGCTGCTGCTGCTGTAAAAAATAAAAAGTAATAGATTCCTGTGTGAGCTGGTGCGCTTCACTTCCCAACTTCCTGCACGGAGCTCCACGCTCGCCTTCATCACTGACATTTAGTCCACTTATACAAGCCGGTACAGAGCAGTTGACCGTCCGATTAACGCAGGCCGAGCGGAATATTCACGCAAAATGTGAAAGAAGAGAAGTGTGATTGCGGGATGCGCGACATGTCCCATCAAACCTCCTGCTTTGCGCTTGCAGCCCCAAACTGCTCGTTTGCGCTGAAATCCACTTAACGTTGCTCGCTGTTTCCAGACGCCGTTTTTTCCCTATTTGACTGATATTCCTCGGCTGTTAGGTGTCGGTGACATGAGGAGGGTAAGATACTCCCGACTCCCGGACTGGACTCTGTTCGTGCTCCTCATCCAGTCATCGGTCATCAGTTCGCACCCCGGTAAGTGCCCGCTACACCCTTCGTCATTATTATTATTAGGTCATCTGATACTGCCAGAAACTTCTTGATCGCCTTCTCGAAGAAGGATGTCGGGATGAGGGTTTGCTTAATTTAGACTATATATGTATTTTATATAACTACTTTATCGGGGTCAAGGTGGAGAGGCAACAGTACATCCGGACCCATTCTCAATTTTCCTCTCTAAGGAAATTTAAATCAGCCAATCCACCTTCTGCATATTTTGACACACACACACACACACACACACACACACACACACACACACACACACAAATAACTCCACACCAACTGGGGATCAAACCCAGGACCTGCTGTGAGATCCATCTTTTTTGGGATGACAGTGTCTAATATACCTAAATGTATACAAAGTATATGAGTATGTATGTGTGTTGGTGTATGTATACACACATACATATATATGACACTGTGGAAAAGTAGGTTGCACTGTCACCTCACAGCTAGAATCTGAAATACTTTGGGGAGTTTGCATGTTCTCCCTGTCTGAGGGGCTTTTCTCTGGGTGCTCCGGTTTCTTCGCACAGTCAAATGTACCAAGCCTTTAAGATGCAAAAAAACAATGCATCGTAGTGCTGGTCAAAAGCCAGGAGAGGGAGGATTGTGTCAGGAAGGGCGGTAGGTAGGTTGGTAGGTAGTATTCACGATGGAAGTGCTTTAATAATTCAGCATGCTTTTTCTGATATTTAATGCGGACCTGATCCAAATTAAAATACAAAGTCTATTTGTCAATACAGCTCATCATAATGTTTAGTTTGACATGATTATTCATTCATTTATTTCCAATGACCACTAATGCTGGTCAGGTAACATTACCTGCAAGACAAATGTGCCCTGCATTGGTGGGCCAATCCATCTTGGAGTAACACAGACTCACGTTGATGCATGAACCAACACCTAACAGCAGTTTAAAGCAATCTCTCCACCATCTGCACACTTTTTAAACATGGAAGAAAACTCTGAGAAAGCCCATGCTGACAAGGTTACAATATGCTTAACAGTGGCTGAAAGCAAGAATTAAACCCAAGTCTCGAGGACTCATGTTGCTCTTCAGCACCTACACCCAGCTGTGCCACCATGCTGTTCCTGGCCATGGGTAGAAAGAGAGCGGATTGACAGTCACGCTCAGGGATGCAAAGCTTAGGATACTGGAAGGCTAAAATCTGCATGGATGAATCAACTTTTGACAAAAACACTCATGTCCAGGACTGTAGGTGTTAGTTCTCTACTGCAGATCAATGTTGCTTGGGTACAAGCAAATCTTTTTTTTTGTTTAATTCTGATTAGAGTTGTGTTTGAACACTGGTTGTGAAAATATTATTAATCTGTACAGTGCATTTCATTGCAGCTTTACACAGTGACTTAAGCCTATCTATTGTGTTCTTACATATGGAAAGTAAGTGGTGGTAAGGTGTGAAAAAAAATCAAACAAAACCTCTCTAAATGTATGCCACTGTAAATAAAACAAAAAAAAAATAGCACCAGCAAAAAGAAACAGTCCAACATTGCAGTTTACTGCCAGGAACAAATGACACGTTACAGGAGTTCTAATAAATGCCCCGAAGGACTACGGAATAAATGACATTTACAGAATAGTTCTAAATGCCAAAAAATACAACCACAACAGAATTAAATGAATACCTCAGTTTCCCACTCTCAACAAAGACTGTACACTGCACATTACAAAGCTGGGATATTTGACTTATATTGGAAAATATTTTGCATCAAAGGGTAATGTACAAAGATCCTGGTCTTGTGATCAGTTTAAAGAAATAACATCATATCAATTAATCATATGTTTTAGCATCTCAAAATACTTAGGTTTGGAGGATGGTCACCAACTAACAAACATGAGGACATTTTACAGGATAATATACAAAATAATATTTAATATTCAAATCTTGAGAGCCTTTCAGATAGTAAAGACACCTGGAGTCATAATAGCTAGACTATTCACGGTAACTTATTGTTTCTTTTATTTTGTCCATCCTCTCTCTATATATATATATCAAGTTATATTTATAATGCTTAATTGATCATGTGTTTGTGGCATGACTAGCAGGACCAGGAATGTTTCTCTACCATAAAAGATTGAACCACTAGAGACTAACAAAATACCACTGCCCTCAATTATTCATTTGTTTCTAAAAATAGCTGAACACCAGTTTAGCATCCTGACAAGAAACAAAGTTGAAGGATTAAATTTTCATGATCTCATTATTTAAAAAAAAACTAAATGGGGGAAAATAGATATAGTTTTGGTCAGAAAATTTTACATTGTTTTAAAGGAAAATTTGAAAGCTGGTAAAAGTAGGTCTTTGACCTGTAATTTGTTATTAAGGATATTGCATGTTTGGTAAAGTTTGTCTATAATATCAAACTAATTAATTATAAACATATTTTGTATATTTCATATTAAGTACATTAACTATTTTAAAGTTTGTTAAAATAACTTTTTTCAGCACTCATGATGTTTATTTACTGCTGTATTATTTAAAATCCTTGCATATTTTTTGTCTCCTTGTTAGTAAAAAACAAATAAGAAGAAAAATATTGTGAAAGTAAGTGACCTAAAGAGCACCTCAATAATATAATAGATTTTTAAGCCCTGAAAGCCTTTAATTTCTCATTGGCTGAAGTACTGAAGTGCTAGAGAGTTAGGATTTTAAAAAATGCTGCAAAAGGTGGAATGATGGTAAACGATAAATAAAACAAGTAAATCTGCCAGTCTGTCCAAACACAAAGTATAATGATAGTAAATGGCTTTCTAAGTTACAGGAAAATTACAACCACTATTATCATTTTTATTGTGTCTTGGTGTATGGATGGTGAATTAAATTTTGATTGCAGATGCGAGCTAATTGGTAATAGATGCTAATTGTAAATGTATTAATAATTAATAACTAGTAAATTTGGTTGATGTTGCTGGTTGATGAACATGAACTGATATTTAACCGAAACTGGTTGATGTTTGAGCAGATATCACATTCATCAACCCTGTAGAAATATCTAGTCCTAAAATCTGTCTCAGCAGTAATTCTGTACCCTCGATGCACATGCACAAATTCACTACAGCTACAAGGATTTTAACCAACAATAACTGTGATTTTTCTACACCACATTCTAGCCTTATTTCTCAGAACAGAAGTAGGAAACCTCTGACTATGTTAAATGAAATGCTAAGGTTAAGATTCTGCTTTTTGTGTTATCACAAATGTTATCATTAATTTTTTATGTTTGTAGTCATGGTAGGTTTGGTTTCTCCTAATCACTGGGCAGATGCACCTCTGCCTGTTCCCTTAGAAATAGTCCAACGTTTGTGTGTAGATACCTGACTGGCTGATAGCATCATTTGGGAATTGATCCCTGGGTCCCAAAAGTCATCGTTTAGTGCAGTGTATCACTGTGCCATTAGAGTGCTGCTAAGAAATTTTGTAATAATAAATCTACATTCTGAATGTAAACTTGCTCTGGATGTAATATTCATATATCCATGCTGCTGTTCTACATGATGACATTGAACTCTTGTTAATATTTCAGTGGCTTGATCTAAGCTATTCAGCCATAAAGTAATGAAATTAACCATGAAGTAGTAACAGCCATTAATGGGCAAAATATTCTTGAAAAATTGCTTTCTTAGTGTAAGTGCAATATGACTAATGTTTAGGTAATTAGCACTTGCTCTGATCTGATTTTTAAAACAAATTTAACTCAAACGTTTCCTTGTATTATTTCTCTTTAAAAATAAAATTTTTAATAATTTTAATAATCAATGCCCTTTTACGTCTGTGAAAAATAATTTTGAATTAAGCCCAATTTGGCAACTCAGTTCTGCTAAACAGGCTCTTTAATGTGAAGAATTCATTAAAGATTGAATACTTGAATAT
>JAYDZG010000043.1:7859999-7876254 GCA_034509265.1 Microcambeva bendego
GCACAAAATGCAAGCTAGCTCATTTACAGTTTCGCTGTTCAGGTACATGAGTACCTTTCACTACTTAATATCTATCATTACTTAATACTATAGTAACTACCAGAATGTAGACACAAAGCCCAGATGCTGAAAAGTACCTAGAAATAAGTACATTATAGCATTAGCAAAACAGCTAATGCATATCCGAACAGTATTGGCTTGGTTATGTGTATAGAACAGCAAATGACCTTCCATAAACTTAAGCTTTTTATGCTTTATATGCTCTTAATAGTTGTACTGACTGAAACACATTAATTCAAAAGTTGTTGTACTGATATTTTGTCCATATAGTGTAATTTAGCACAATTGATTTGAAAGTGTCCTAGTTAATCACAAGTGTCCTAATTAATTTCAAAGTATTTATGCAACAAGAGAATTGTGTTGAATTAATTACAAAACCACTATTGTTTTTTCTTCTTTCTATCACGTCTTCTTTTTTCCACTAGACAATTGTATTTATTTCTAATTTACCTTTAGCTAAATGGCATTTTCCCATGCAAAAACTGTAAAAACCGTAAGCTTCAATATAGCCTGGGATTATTTTTATACAGGTAGGACTGTAAGATGAGAGGTCTTCAAAGAAAAAGATGTAGTTCAGGGGCTAAAGCCTGGTGCTGTAATTAAAGCTTTAGAACTGGCATTCTTTTTCATTACTCTTGGCTACCCTGCTGGGCCCCCAATCATTTGGAGAAAATGCTGTAAAATACAGATTTCTAAGATGAACTTCATCTGAGGAACTAAAATGTTTGATATCAGCGAGGGTTTAACCGAAAGGTCCGACTAATTGCCTCTCTATTGCTAGAGCAGTAATGTAAACATTAAATAAAAAAGATTTGGTAATTTGTGTTGCAGGTAATTCTGTAGCTTTGAATTGCGGTCTTGAACATGGCCAATTTAAAACACATCTTATACATTATTACTTGATCCAGGGTGGGATTAACTCTTTCTGTCTCGGCATCCACACACCATATAGTTGATTAAAGATTGATTTGGGAAACTACCCTGCTGTGCGTCATTACAGACTATTTGGTGACAGAGCCATGATGGAAATGTAGCTTCTTTTGCCACCTTAAATTGTGGAAAGTAGAAATAGCAGTGAATACACAGTCTATTATTTTTAATTAGGGCTGGGGGTAGGGTTTGAGCTAGGGTTAGGGTGTGAACGAGGTTTAGGGTTTGATCTAGTCCCCTGTAAATGATCTACAGACCATTAAAGGATTCACAAATGTTCCGATGATACTCAGTTGATTAACGTGACATTACAGTTAGGGTTAGGTTTAGGAGTAGGTTTGGGTTTTGCCTTTGAGCTAAACCCTGAATGCTAGAGGGAAACACACAGTAATCAGTAGTTTGCTGCCTTCCCATACACATACTGGAATTTTCTGAATCTTTTCACAATATTATCTATGGTCGATGGTTAATAAACAATCACTTGCAGACAAGACTTCCACAAAATATATTCACAAAATACAATTAGCTTGATCAGTCTAAGTAGTTTCTTACTACCGTCATCAACCATTTAGGAACAAATCATAAACTTACCATTAATATGGGGTTTGTGGATTCAAACATGACTGATTTAGTGTTAAGCATTGTTTAAAAAAACTTTTCTTACTGAGTCATTCAGTAATTAGTGTTATTATGTGAATATAATGCAATTGCCTGGATACAGCTTTGTTCCACTGCATGACAATTAAAAAGAGAAATTGATTGCCTTTGTTATAACCTTATATGATTAATCCTGCTAATGGATTCACCTAAAAGCCTTGATGGACCTTGTCAGTGGGCTGTTGCTAGACTTAATATGTATGTCTTGGCAGGTTTGGATTTAAAAGACTCAGCCTGTAGGGATCTTAACTCCTGGGTAATTATTTATTGTCACTATAGACTTTTTTGTTGCTTTCTGGCTTGTATAGTAATTTAGTGGAACAATTTTCCATTAGGAGTACCAAGCTATCTAGCCTGAAGCTTGAAGCCTGTAGTGGGAAGCGTTTGGATAGTTTATTAAAAAAATCCTTTTCACTAATGACTTTCCCTCTCAGGAAGTTCTACTGTATTGTCGTTTAAAATAGGTTAGACGACTTATGAAACTACGAAACAATAGGACAAATGTTCCTTCAGAAATACAGGATGAAGTCAGGAAGTTGCTGGTTTATGCAAACAATGTGGGCCTCATTGCTTTGTCTACATGTTAGTGCTTTGGAATGGGATGGAGCCAGCTTGTTCCCCACCCCTGACATCAATAAGATCTTTTCCACACTACACTACAGGACAAAAAGTCAGTGAAAAGAATGTTATGAAATACAAAGAATTGATCACAATTTAGTTTCTGCTTCCTTAATTGTCCACAACAGTAAAATAAGTACTGATCAAAAACCTTGACCATTTTTTTTTCACGTTTAACCAACTCCACCCTAAATGGCTGAGGATGAACTGCTGGGGATTTGAACCTTGAATCAAAATGGTAATGGACTAGCAATGTTTACAATAATTATTTATGCATTTCAGAGTAGTCAATTTGTTTACCTCTCTTAAGGATCCCTAATAGCCTTTCACAACTTCTCCGACCCTTTTTTTCACCCATGACATCTGCATCTTTTTGGTTCAATCAGCATATTTAGACAGTATAAAGACCACATCCACAGCTGTGCCCACTGGATGGCTCCCAACTGACCGGTGGCAGAGCCAAGATTCGACGAAGATGTTAATAATCTTGCTGCTTGTCCAGTTGTGGCACCTGGCCACCAAAACCATGTTCTTTTATTTTCATGTTTTACCAAACCATCCTGTCCGGCCTATAGGACTGCTGCGGATTTGAACCTTGGATCCCTTTGGTAATAATGGGCTAACATAATTTACCACTGCGCCACTCCAGCACCTCCAGATCATATTTACACTTTTATTCAGGTGATAAAACATTCAAGGTTTAGAATGCTAGAGTGCTTAAGAATAGATTCCTTGTGTCAGCATCGAAAGGTCCAGATAGGGATTATGTCTGCTGCCAATAACACTGGATACAAGACAGGAGGATATCCTGGAGTGCTAATCTATTACATGGCATCATGTGACAGTCATCATGCTGTTGTTACCACCCTAACTTTGATTAATGATTTAATTGCTTTTTCACATTGAGTTTGTTCCACTCAGTTATTTTATTATATTAGTTTCACAAACAACACACTTTCACTCATTAACTCTTGCTTAATTTTATATATTGCTATGATGAAAATTCTGTTATGATTGTATTCCACATTATTAATTGCCCTTCCTGACACAACCCACCCTATTTATCCAGGCCAGGCACTAAAATACACTGGCTGGTTGATCCTAGTGGCCAGGGTGGCGCTCAGCTGACTGGTGGCATGGCTGAGCTTCTAACCAGGGAGTTCTCTCAGCCCTGGTGTGCTAGCAGAAAATCCCTCTGCTCCACCTGGGCAGATACACCTTACCAAAAATAAAGATCTAACTAGGATCACATGGGTTTGATTCTATTCAGAAAACCAAAAACAAAAAAATAGCATCACAAAGGAAGGTGGGGATGTAGATGTCATTTGTTTTTAGAATTCTTAATACATATAGTTAAAAAGTCAAATGCCATTATGTTTGTACAATGTTTGAGTAATGTGCCAGCCAGCGTGGGCACAGCTGATGGGCACATTACTGTTTGCATAATGTTACTTTTTTTCTGAAACACTAGTCTGTATTATTAAGGCTTGGATGTGAGTCAGGTTTTCACAGTGTCAAAACTCAGGCCCTACACGCCAACCATTGTGGAGCTGAAAAGTCTTGTATGTCAATTTTGATTGGAAAGAAGAAAAAAAACGCTTTGCCAAGAACGGTGAAAGAGCGGTGGGATGATGAAGTGATGTGGATGCTGAGCTATATCTCTCCGATAAAATATCCAGACAGGCTGTCGACAGTGGTTTCATTAGAGCTGTATGGTCAGGTGGTCTGTGTCCATGCCTTTCCAGTGTTGTTACAGAAGCAATCATTGGAAAATACACCGACCAGGCATAACATTATGACCACTGACAGGTGAAGGTAATAACAGTGATTATTATCTCTTCATCATAGCACCTGTTAGTAGGAGGGATAGATTAGCCAACAAGTGAACTTTATACCCATTATATTATAAATTGAGAATTTGAGCGAGTTTTAAAATGGTCAATATGTGATGGCTAGATGACTGGGTCAGAGCATCTCCAAAATGGCAGTTGTTGGGAGGTGTTCCCTTTCTGCAGTTGTCAGTATCTATCAAAAGTGGCTTAACAATGGAACAGTGGTAAACTGGCGACAGGTGTGGCCATGTGTGGCCAAGGCTCACTGTGTGGTACGCTCCAACAGATCAGTCATAGCCTAGTGGTTAGGGTACAGGACTAGTAATCCAAAGTATGCTGGTTCAAACCTCACCACTGCTAGGTTGTCACTGTTGGGCCCTTGAGCAAGACCCTTAGCCCTCATTGCTCAGACTGTATACTCTAACTGTACTGTAAGTCACTTTGGCAAAATGTGACTGTTAAATGCTAAAAATGTACATTTAAATTATAGAAAAAGGGAGACAACACAGTAGATCCTTGACTTAACGATTCAAGAAGTTGTTTCAAGTCAAAATGTTCATAGGTTAAATATATATTTTTTATAAGATATAATGTAAATACAATTCATCTGTACCAGACCTCCCAACCCCCCCACCCTTTCCCAAACCTTTGTAATGTCAATAAATAGTGTTTTTTGTAATGAATAGAAGTATATTTTCTCTTAAATATTGCATTATAGAACAGACACTACCGAAACAAACAATAATAAACATCAGTAATTACATTTCAATACAGTGTGTGCTCTACCATACACCATCATACAATTTTCTCACCATTGCGATTGAATTTAAATTACATTTTACCAAATATAAAGAAAACTGTACTGAAAACTGTTAATTTGTTAACAACAACCCACTACCCAAAATGTTTGTATGGTGAACCATTCATAACCCGATGTCTGCTTTAATTTGAGTACCGTAGAGCCGAGTTTAGACTTCACTGTGCCTTTTTCAAATAGTGGTCCATTAAACGCTATTGGGATGAATGGGAATGTCACTTTTAAGCCAGCCCTGGTGGTGCAGCGGTACATTTGTGTCAGACCTCACAAATGCACCTTAGAGTGGCTCAAATTTCCAGAAACCTTACCAGAAGATTATAGGGGGCAGGATTTTAGAAGTGGATGTCCAAGCATATGGTCAGAAGTCACACATTCACTCATGGGTAATTTTAGGTCTGTCAGTTCATGTCAGCATGGCATTGTGATGTTAGATGAAAGTACTCAAAGGAAACACCCACTAAACACGAAGTTCAAGAGTGCAGAACTCCTTACAGATAGTGACAAGGGCCGATTTCTAAATAGAAAGTTATTTTCAAAATTATTATTTAAGTTTTGTTTCTATAAAGGTTTTAAAATTGTATTTATTTGCAAATTCGGGCTTGTCAGTAACACCCCGAAACCTTTTTGGTACACTGAGGGAGGCATTATCTGACATTCTAGCGCTTTGTGCCTCCTCAACCTATTGATTTAAAAGGCATAATGCTAACTGTGTTGACTAAGTAAGCATTCGAAAGACCTGATTTATAATGCAACATCCTATAGGAAAAATTAATTTAACAAACATTTTAACTCAAGAATAGAACTTCAGAAACAATTAAATTCATAAGTTGAGGATTTACTATATTATTAACTTATGTAGCAGTGATTACTCTTCCTCTGTGGATTCCTTTATGTCAATTTGAAGTCAAAATACAGAAATACTGCAAGTCAGCAGACACAATGGGCCCTTTCTAACACCCTGCGTAAGGTACATTGATATCTTACACTCTTTGAACAGTCTATATTCCTTGCACCTGGATCGTTCAAATAGCAACAGTGTTTACACCGATGGGTGAATATATTAACATAAATGGGTGTGGTAATCTCAAAATGAGGTGTGTTTAGGTAAATTATTGGTGCATTGCTCTTTTGGCAATGGAAAACCCCCACAAATGGAAAAATCATGCAAATTAATATTTTTAATCATTATTATTAATGCAGATATGTATTTATTTAATAATTTAATTGATTTTTTTTATTATTCCTGGATAAGTAATCCCTTTATCAGCGTACAGAACTTAATCCACATCTGGCAGAAATGGCAGAAATTTTAAGGTGCTCACTTTGGAGTTATTTGATTACTGTGTTTGACTCAATTCTCCATCACTGAAGTGCTCGCGCACCTTGACAGCGTGAACATGCCGGTTAGTTTCCTTTGTTTGAAAAGTTCATGTAGCTACACCGCTGAAATAGCAAATGTGCCAAAGTCAGAATGCACTGGACTCTTAAAGGGAATGCCAGGTGACACGTTGATTGGTTTATTGCTTGTTACACCCCAAACACACCCAGAAATAATTAGGAGACTTAATTCATCCCCTTTGCGTGTTTATCTCCGTGAAAAGTGTACTTTTCTCATCGGTAAAATAGCAAAATCCACATCCCAAAATCAAGCTGTGCGGTGCATGGTTGACAAAGATCGCTAAAATAGGGCCCAATGTATCATTTTGCGTTTTGTCAGAATCTTCCTCGTGTTTTTTGCCGGTTGCTTTTTTTTTTACTTATCTTAATGCATTACCTTGTGTTCTGATGCCATATGCTTCTCGCCATATGTAAATTTTCTCACGACCGGGTAAGATCCAGACGGTTGAACAAACAGCTGCAGTACTTTAAAAGCTGTTCAGTGTCAGTATAATGAAAATCGTGCTGCTTACCTCATTTCACATTAGACTGACTGAGATCCATTCATTTTGTAAACCCTATTAAATCGTTTCCTTACACATACAACTAGTGCTGGATCATGAATTAGAAGTCTCACACCATGTTCAAAATGTGACAGTACAGATCAGAAATGTTGAACATCCTTATTCAATAAAAGCTGACGTCCACAGACCCATGTCGTGACCCCATGTCCTGACCCAGTCACCGATTTAAAATGCAGCTGCAAGCTGTTTTTTAACCAACCTAAACACTTCCATATCACCCCACTTCCATATCACCTCTTCACTGGCTACCTAGGGGCAGAATTATGGTGGCCTTCAAATGGCAGATTGTATCTTGGATCTTGCCATGAATGCACTCTGCATGTTGTTTTTCTTGGAGGCTAAAATCAGTGTTTGTTTAAATGCAACAACCTCTTAACACAAGCACAATCATAAGCACCAACCTGTATTCACTTTCATTTAATCCCTTTTCTTATGCTTCAATTTTTGCTTCTTGTACATTTTGGGATAATTTGTATTTTTTTGTACAATACTGTTAAACACTGATGTAAAAATACCTTCATCTTAGTGGTGTGATTCAGTTTGCATATCACAAAATCAGACACAGTTTATTATACAATTTATTTAAGACATATGGCTTTTAAGTTTTTGCCTTAAGTTGATGTACTGTAAGTGCTCACATTCAACGAACGCCAACAAGCACCATGGGACCTTCATCTAATAAAAACCTGCTCTTCACCATACAAAATCTGAGCCACTAGTCTGGCTTGACTTGATACTGTACCCAGTACTCAAGGAAAACAAGCATCAAGGCTTTTCTCTTTTTTTGGGTGTAGTAGTGGATCGAACTTCCTTTGTCTTCATCACCTTTTCATAAGCACTAAGCTGACATGTACTTAATAAAGCCCTTATTAATTTCTTGGAAAAAATAATAATTATTATAATACAAAATTAGGTTCTAACTGGGTTTTAGCAGATTCGTTTTCCTGTGATGTTTTTAATAAACTACAGCAAGGTAATGTTTATTATGAAAGGGATTCTGGAAGTCATTCTTGATAAAACTGCTGGAAGTGGAAATGTAATATTAATGCAGACGGCACTTTTGCAGACGTTAGCTTGTACCAAAGAGTATTGGTATGGCATTGGCACAGATTTGAAAAGCCTGATGTTAAACAAATTCATTTAGTATATATTTTGTCAAAAGTCACAAGAAGCAGAACACAACCCCCTGTGGAATAGAAGCTATGTGTGAAATTGGCATAAAATTTAAGCGACCCTCCAACTGTAAAGAAATACCCATGAGTACCTGCAACTAGTGGCACTCCTAGGTGAGTTTTCAATATGGCTAGCATCTGAAAAGGAAACTGGGAACTGCTTATTGTGATGTGGAATTTGCAAATTTCTTCAACTGATATTAAATGTGCATTATTCAAAGTTAAGTGAGAGTTGCTTGACAGCTTTAAGAAAGCAGCTTAATATTCTAGAAAAAAAAATCAATGAAAGCCCTTTAAATGAAAGTCACTTTTAAAAAATTAACCATATATGACACAATTTGATTACTACAGAGGGTGCTGTTACTGTTTTTGCTCCTCTTATGGGTCCCCATAGTGCATTGTAATTTGCATTATTGCTTTGACATTGTTTTTACATCAGATGCCGTTCTTGACACAACCCTCCCTATTTATCTGAGCTTGTTAACGGCACTACATGGCACTGGTTTAGGACAATTCAGTGTCTCCACTGACAGATTTTTGAACTGGGGGAGGAAACCGGAGCAAACCCAAGACAAATGGGACCCAGACCACCCCAACTGGGGTAAGAACCCATGACCTTCTTGCTGTGAGGTTTAATTTTTCAGCCATGCAATCATATTTAAAAAACATTTTTTTAATGTATTTTATTTTATGTTTTTGCAGTGTCATAAGGCTATATGTACAACCTAATCTGCTTTTAACCTTGTGCCATTGTTTGGTAAATATGTCCCTTCGGAGCTTCCCTTCAGTGTAAACACAATCCAGAGGAACAGATTAAACAGCTGGCGTCGGAGGTGGAAGCTGGGAAGTGATGAACCGATAGAAGCTCGTCACTCTCTAGAGCTGCGCAAAGCCACTGTAACTAAAGCAGATTACTCTCTATTGTTGACAGACACACAGATAGAAAAGTCATTCAGATGGTGGATGGTTTGTTAAAGGATTGTCAACACCTCGTTGGGGCCGCCGACCCAGTAGGTCATTCCCAAGGTCGATTCCCCGAATCTCTTGTTTCCTCAACAGGACTCCAAAAATAATCCATCACTCGGTGATGATGAAAAAGAACGTCTCGAAGACTGTAGCCACGAGTCTCTGTGACCTTCCAGTGCTGAGGATCATGCTGCCCCCGGCTTTTGAGAGCTTCACAGCGCTGTGTAAATGTGAACTGTGCCTTTCTGCCTGTTTGTTCAGCAGATTTAGCGCCTTTGCTAAACACTTTCAATAGGAGCTGGGCGCTCACAGGAAAGAGATTTACCTGCTCTGACTTGAATAGAAAAAGACAAACTGAAGACATGCTTGATTCTGTCACTGGTTTATGTTTCATCTTATTATTGCATGAGAAATATCATTAATAAGCACTTTTATTATCAGTAATATTTCTAAGCTTAGCCAAAGTTAGCACGTGAGTGAAGTACATTTAAACTGACAGCTAATTATGGATTCATTACTCTTTACTTTATACGAGATTTTAATCCATTATTAATTGATTTACTAATTTATTCATTGTATGTTTTTTAAACTGCTTTATCCTGGTCAGACCTACAGTGGGTCTGAGTCATGGTGGTAAAGGCCAGTCCCTCGTCCATCAATGTATCAATTGAATTGTGGTAAATGTTTAATTATGTTTATAATTGTAATTCATTTATAGAATACGGCATCCAGGTGGTGCAGTGGGATTTTCCACTAGCACACCAGCGCAGAGAATCTGAACTCCCTAGATCCAAACTCTTTACCACTGGTTGACTGGACGCCTTCCTTGCCACTAGGAAGCACAACCCAGTACACTTAAGTGCTGGTCTCAAGTCTGTGCTACGCTCAGAAAGGGCCACAATCTGCTATAGTGACCCTTAACACAATAGAGATCAATTGCTATTTGGTCTTTGCTTAGAATTCAAGAGATTTAAACTTTTAAAATGTAGATTCATTTATATTTAATTTGTTTTATTTGTATTACTTGTACATTGGGCTGCCACTAATTATTTTTCTGTTGATTAATCTACATAATTAGTTGATTAATCAATCAATTTCAAAATGTTAGTCACAAGTGTTATTCCCAGTGTTATTTATTTATGTAGGTTATTTTACCATACTGTACTCCATTAGTTCTCAGTTTCAAATGTAACCAGTCATCACAGACTGTGGCTGTCCAGGCCTGATGGGGTTACTTCAGTATCTTGTTCATGGCTTTACTGCCCTGCAGTCTGGTGAGGCATTTTGATAAAGACATGGATGAGTAGCTAATTGCAGGAACACAGGGCAATACATTCAACATGTCTGTCCTTTGTTTTAAATCAGTCAGACTAACCACATTATATTCACCTCACTGCTCTGTGTGACATTTGTCGGTTTACAGCCTTATGCTGTATGCCCGAACAGTTCCAGCCATCAAAAATCTACCGGTACATTATTAAACCGAGGGCAGTCTGGCAGAGTGTAGTTCTGTGCCTGCAGCGAGGTTTAAATTCTGGTAACACTGTGACCGTTACTGGTTTCATTTTGACATCCCCTCTAAGAAAAATAATCTAAAAGGAAACTGTTCAGGTCTTAAATAAAGGTGGAACCACTGGCATAAAGGCTTCTTTGCTTGGTAGATATAATAGACGAGATGTTTTGAAAATGTTTCTGCACTTTTATATAAGGATGTAATCATGCCCCACATGACAAGTTAATCGCTGATTATAAAAAAATGTTATGACATCAAAATGAATTGATATTCACTTCAAACAGCAGAGGAAAGTTGAGCTGTACACCTCACCTGGTTAACAGCACTGACACTATGCATGTTGCCTTGTTAATGGCACTGACACTTTACACGTCGCCTGGTTAAAGGCACTTACACAACACCTTGCCTTGTTAATGACACTGGCACCATACACCTTGCCTATTATAGGCCTGGTTTGCAGCTGCAGGGTTTTCCAGCCAAATTGGGATTTATTCGAAATTGTTTTGCATAGTCTGGACCTACCTTAGAAATAAAATGGCATTAATATTTAGATAAACAAAAGATAATCACAAAAAGTGATTCCTGTCATGAATGTAAATCATGACGTTAAAATCCTAATAAACAATGCATACAAAAGAACAGGTCCTAAAACACTCATTTTGCAAGGCAAAACAAACTCGTTTAGTTAGTTGGTGAAAGCATGAACAGAAATGTGTTAAGATGAAGAAGAATTCTCTATTGAAATGTAAAAGGTGAACATAAATGATAATTGCAGTGGAAAGTCAGAAAGGCGCTGTGGGAAACCGAGAGTATAAATACACACGCTAATGAGCCTCTAAACAGAAACAGGTGCAGCTGATAATCAGTGATGCTAAACCATGATAGGTGGGTGTGTAGTTGGAATTGCATGGTTCTGTGACTTAAAACATAAACAAGATGACCCCCTTCTTTGGAGATATTTTGATATTAAATTCTTCAAAATATAAAGAAAACACCGGAAGCTTTACGGATGTTCAGTTAGCACCAGTCTATTCAAGCCAATCGGATGAGGTGAGATAAAGTGCAAGCATGTAAGATAACGTCTCCCTCTGTGTACTGAAAACAAATAAAAGCTCAAACCTAATTTATTTATGTTTAAAAATAATTCTTTTTTATATATTTATTCTTTATTAGATAAAGATGTGAGTAAAGGAAACTGAGAACAAACTGGCATGAATTTTAGACGTAATATGAGGACAGAATTTAGAGGCATTATGTGTCATCATCAGGTATATCCAACCTGAGTGTGTCTTCCTCTAAAAGACTTCCCCTCTTTTATTCAGAAGACAAAAAATTCTTCCTCTTTGTGGACACAAAACCATGAAAACTTCTCTGAGGGAAAACCGGAAGATTCATCCTGAATTATACATCATTCAGGCTTCAGTGTAATGGCAATACACACGTCATATTGTGTAATATATACAACCTTGAACAGGGTTTAATATTCACCATATGGTCAACAGTATTGAGACCGGGAGCTTATTGGTTGTCACATTTAAAAAAACAAATGATAATAAAACTGAGTGACCTCTGTGTGACATTTTCAGCTAAAACAACAGAAGCTCTTTTGAAAAGCTTCTCACAAAACTTTAAAGAATATCTTTGGGCATTTTTGCCCATCTTTTAAAAATGTGTTTGTATGGCCGGGCCTTGATTGATGTTTCAGTTCAATCCAAAAATGTTCAGTAGAACTGAGCAGAACACTTTCTTTAAACCAAGATTTGCTTGGATTTCTTGCCAATTCTTTACAGACACTAGCTGCTTCTGAAATTGGATACTTCTGTACTGAACAGTACGTGAAAGCAGTACATGTATCGGGTAGTGTGCCCGAATGCATAGTATTCTTTAAACCAGTGATTCCCACCTTTTCTTGGTCTCTACCCCCTTTTTCAGTGACCTAGCAGGCAGCGACCCCTGCCACAGCTTCATTTGGAGGCATTATTGAAAAGGACTTAGACTCCTTTTTAGGTCTTACAGAATCACAGTGATTTTTTTTAAATTTATTTATCTTTAATTCAACACTTCAAGGCAAATATTAAACTCTAAGATAACTAATAATAAGCTTAACAGAACTAACATAAAATTAATAAAATATAATAAAATATGGGAATTATCGTAAAACTGTTCATCAGGATTCTCCAGTGACAGTGTATGCAATTAAAATTTACAAGCAATTAGTTGTAGTTTAAAAAATAACAAAATATAATAATATTAAAATATAATAAAATATACCAAAATGCATTAAAAACATGATAAGCATATGATGTTTTTAAAATAATAAACCACCATGACCTATAAATTGATATCTTAAATTTACAGATCGGTAATTATACATCATAAAGGGAAAACTGCTCAGTCTGGCAACACTGTCCGTACACAACTTTCCCGAACTTCTGGAGATTCAGTAATCAATTAAGCATACATGTCATATTTCAAAGGACTATTTATGATTTCATTAATAATAAATAAATAGAAATAGATTATTTGTATAATACATTATTCGACTAAAAGGAAATATTGTGTATTTCTGTGCCCCTGAGAAAAACGTCAGTACTTGGGAACTACTGCCTTAAACAGTATTCAAAAAGTACCAGGATGACCGACTAAATGTATATAAACACAGCACACCATGGTCCAACAATTTATTCTATAAATTCAGTAAAGCTGCTGAGGTGTTTAAAGCAAAGGGGAAAGATGGTGGAAAATGAAACATCAGCTGAAAAAAAATGTTAAATTAAATAACATTATAAATTGAATGATAGAGTCATTGTAAGCTACAATACACCTCACAGCTACCCTTGGACCAAAACAATTGTCTGTGTTTTTAGTTCCTTCCTGTGTCTACAGAATCTGCAGGGTGTTTTTCAAACTCTGTTACTCAAGTCGTGTTTTTGGCTGCTTTAGACTTCACATCATGGCCATTTTGTCAAACCGATTGCTAATGTTACCGAGTTTTCTGAGAGATTATCACACTTGTAGAGAAGTGTACTCTTTAGAATCCCCTAAAAGACGAATTCCACCCGATACGTAAACATGTACATCAAACATTAGCAGCACACTTCACCACAGAAAAGTCTAACTTAGTTATGATGCCATATGATTGCTAAGACAGCGTGAACTGCTATATCACCTGCATTTGATTGGTATTGAGTTTTCACTCACTCACTTCAACTTACTGTGAAGCTCACCAGGCTGGATTAATTCCTGGAATTGGCGCCCTGTCTGCGTAAATGAATCGATGGTAGTTTTAGTACTTTAGTTCATATCTGTTACTTTTTTACAATCAGTAAAGTTTACTATTGAAACATAAATAATAAGCTACGACTGGTTCAGAAAAACCTTATGTTGCTCTTCAGTTCTTAACTAGCATAAAGCTTTTCTCCACCACATTATTGTATAATTTTGTCTTCGGCGAAAGAAAACGGAACCATATTTGGAGTCATGATGACTGTGCAAATGTTCCTCATAAAACTGAAGCTGTCTAAGGTCATTCTGATCCACAAATAAATACACCAATATGAATGTCGACTGCAACTGGGCAGGATGCTAAATTATTACTGTTCCATTATTATTCTGTGTACAGCTGCCAGGAATAGTATATAGTATGCAGTGTGTGTTGCAGTATGTGATATACAATATTAAAGATAAAGGGAAATGTGGAAGTCAAGACCACAACTGAATAGCCAGAAAAATACACAGAGATAGAACTGCTGATGATTCTCAAGCTTTTACTTACAGCCAAAGCAAATATCATCACTGAATTATTTGATTGATTATTATCGTTGAGTGGAAATGCTGGAATGGTGGTGAAGCATTCGAGTGTGCAGCACTGCTTTCAGGAACATCATCTCCATGGGGTCATCAGAAGGATTTCTTACCTTTGTCTTCATCACAAAAATCCTTGCCTAATGCAGGAGTTTTCAGAGTGGGTGTTATTAAGTACTGATTTAATGGGGTGTTTATTTCTGTTAAGTCACTATGCATATATTAAAAAGAATATAGATGTTGTCTTTATTTCTGCCCTGAATGCCCTTTATTTAATTTGCTTGATTAGTGTCTCAGGAGTCAGGAGTTCTTCCATGTCTATTGACAGGCAATTATGTGTTTTTGGCTCATGATTGACTTCCAGTTCATTGGGGTAGCATTGTGGCTCAGTGGGTAGCATAGTAGCCTCACATCAAGAAGGTCCTGGGTTTGATCCCCAGACAGGCCAATCCGGGTCCTTTCTGTGTAGAGATTGCATGTTCCTCTGGGTGCTCTGGCTTCCTCTCACAGTCTAAAAACAGGCATCCAGGTTAATTAAAGACACTGATTTTTTCTATAGGTACCTAGTCATGAAAATGCACAAACCAGAGAGGTAAATAGAGAGAGTTGTGTCATCTGAAACAAAGGCAAATCAGTAATGCTGATGCGACCCGTAACCGGAGCAGCCTGAAGAAAAAAAAAATTACTTCCAGTTCATTCACTTCACCACCTTTCATTTTGAAGGTTTTCAGACAGAATGTAAAATAAAATGCATCAATTATCAATGTTACTTTGCTACTGGCTCAGAAAATAACGACTTTATCTTAAAAGACTCTACCCACTCAGTTTACTTGTATCAACGCTCCTGCCCAACTCTGGCAGGCAGGTAGGGAACTGATGTCAGTGTAACTCATAATCTTGTGTCCAGCTGGCGAGAGGCTGGGACTTGTACAATAACGCTTCACCTTGCCGCTGTCATCATCACTTCAGAAGCTGGGGCATCATCTCCCTCGCCACTTCACTATGTCTCTTCCCTTCTGTTGCTGTCAAACTCCCGACCCAGCATGCACCCGTGCGCGTGTGCGTAGGCTGCCGACTTGTAGCTATCGTTACGTGACCCAAGGGATGCGGGCGCACATCAAACAACCTCCACAGCAGCACAGCTACAGATCTCGAGCACATTTCTTAAAATGGTTGAGGGAACCAGGTCAACATCAGGGTGCCTCAGATATTTATTACTATTCACAACATCAAGTGCTGAAAAGGTACAGAACACGCATTTCAAGGGTGGATAAAAAAAAGTCTGAAAGTGACACTCAACTAAATTGGAAATAATTGGCTCCCTCCCTGTGATAGCAATGTTTTCTTAGCGTATTATTCTACACCAGTGCTTCTCAAGGTGTTGCTTGGAGCATCTCCAGCTGGTACGCCAGACGACCTTAGGGAATTTGCCGTATCCAACGGAATTAAAACCAATAATTGAAATATATGTATTTCATTTGTAATTTACATAATCTTCGTTCAGAAAGATGAGAACTATTTTCTCATTTTGTGCTAATTAAATAAGAGTGTGTTTGGTGTTAGAGGAAAACATTTTTTTTTCTATAGCCATAAATCACACACACTGTTTCCCAATCCCAATACTTCTGAGATTTACCTTCCAATGACCTTCCAATTTTGTCAAAAAAACAATAAACACTTTATACATCTAACATGTCGGGGCTAAAGGGAGAAGATGCCAGGAAGAATAATGTTGAAAACCCTGTTGAAGGTGGATGATGGCTGGCCATGAAAAATCCTGAGGTTAATTCCAACTGACAGCTTTTCTGGCTTTCGCGAACACTGAAGAACTAGAGATGGAGAAAGAATCAAAAATACACTCCTTAATGAACATGGGCATGTTGTGGCCTAGTGGTTAAGGTACTGCTGTTGGACCCTTGAGCAAG
>JAYDZG010000043.1:7892148-7904024 GCA_034509265.1 Microcambeva bendego
TTCTGCTGTGGCGACCGTTAGCAAATAAAACCAGAATTTACATTTACCAAAGCAAAGGCCAAATAACCCTTATAGCAATGCGCAACTGTTGCAGTCTAAAAAAAAAAATCAAATTAATACACATTAATAGAGTTATATTTTTCCCTGAATTTATGTCATAGCTGATTATTGACATTAATTAATGCAATTACTTAACGTAGTGACATTATTGGCTGGTAAAGAAGTTCATATATTCACCTCCTATTTGTAGATAATGTGCTGTAAACCTGGCATTTATAAAACCATGTGTGGCTGCTGCAAGTATAAGTGCATTCAATGAAAAAATGCTTAATTTAACATTTTTAATAATAAAAATCAGTCATTAACACATATAAATTAAATGATAGAATAAATGGAAGCTACAATACACAGCACAGCGCTGCTTCATGGCATGTTTAAAAAAAATACACCCCTGACAACACCTGAGCCTTGTTTTAGCTGTTTTAAGCTTCATCTTGGACATTTGGACTAAGTGATTGCTAACACAGATTCACCAGTTAACATGAGGAACTTCAATGTTACATAAATGTTAAATCTTTAAAAAAAAGTTTAAATTACTCAACAAATTTCTTATTGCATGGGAAACATAGTAGTCTAATCTAAGTAGTACTTTACTTAGATATTCAGCTGATACATTTTTGTTATTTATTGTGGGTCTTTTTTTAGGACTGGAATTAAAATAACTTTTTTGCTTCCTGCGGTCTGGTTGTGTTTTAAATTAGTTTAGCCCTTAAAGTTCATTACCTGGACTATATTTATTTTTATGTATTTATTATTAGTATAGCCAAAATATATGCTTCAGTGAAATTTCTTATATTTTTATCATTTGGATGGATTTATCCACTGATTTCACTCTTTCATTAGCAGCAATGGATTTTCTTCCAGCAACCATACAACCCTAAAATCGTATTAAGGTAACAACAGAGTCAAAGGCTTTTGGGGCGTGACTGTAATTTCACCTTTACAGCCTTTGGCAGACACTTTTATCTAAAGCAACTTTTGACTATAAAATAACTATAAATAATTGAGAGTCTTGCTCTAGGGCTGAACTGTGGCAACTTGGTGGTCTTCAGTACTTTAAGCTTTGAGCTACCACTGCAACATAAAAGTGATAGGCATGAGGAAAGTAAACTAGCTAGACATGATGTGTTTTTTGGTTCTCAGTCTACATTTGATTCATTTTTTTATTTATGATACGAAAAAACAATAAAGTATTAATATATTTAAATGACATTAAATTCCTGCTCCAGTTTCTAGTTAAACCTGCTTTAACGTTGCTAAGTTATACAGTGGGGGCTAAAAGTCTGACACACCTAGTGAACTTAGATTTTGTATCTGCACATCTTTAGACCTGAAACACTAAATTAATTATTTACTATAAATACTCAGTATACTCTGTGCCAAAATATCTTTTAACTGTGTTGAAAAAGAATAAAAACAGGAAAAAAGTGGTAAATGCTTTACTGGGATAACTTTTTGGAATGTGGTGCATTCCTGAAATGTAAGAACATAAGTAAATCAATAAAATGTTAAAAAATAAAAAGTTGAGCAGATAAAACATGAAATATCTCAGGTGCATAATGTCTGCATGAAATGAAAGTAAACAAATAAATAAATTGTTATAAAAAATGACCATGCTGTCATGATCACGCAACATCTTTACTTGCAAAGTCCATGATGATCATAAAGACGATGCAAGTCCTCATTCTGTAGGCACTGCAGTCGTAGAGACAAATGGTCCTCAGCTCCCAAAGCATTAAAATGTCCCCTCAATAGGAAAGGTGATGAAACACAAAGGTAAAGTTTTTATAAGGTGTGTTTATATAGGGAGCTACCTTGCTCTCCTACTGCCTACATCTCAGAAGACAGAGTTCTACAAAGTCATCGCATTATATGTCAGGTTATGTGATTACATAGGTTTTTGTTCACTAAGCTCACACAGTTATCATCATGCTATTTAAACCAATAGGGCAGGGTGGCACAACATGCTAACTTGTCAAATAAAAAGGGGAAAAAGGGGTTTATGGAAGATATTGACGTTTAGCTAAACTGTGTAAGCATATTATAAAAACCACTTGATTAGACTTCACCTTGAAGATCCTAGAAGTGCCTTGTGTGAAGTTTGCTACTGCAAATTTCATAGGTGTTTTGTAACTTAGTTTAGTTTCAGGCCTTTATGAACCTTTTAAATTCTCTGATGTTTGAGGCATTTAATTAACGAGGCTCTCTCTCTCTCTCTCTCTCTCTCTCTCTCTGTGTGTTAGTGAGTAAATAGTGATTGTGCCTTTTGTTCTCGAAAGTTATTCCTATGCCAGGAGGGTTCTGTGGGCACTTCGAGCTTTGTTTTTGTAGCGTAACCCATTTCTTCAGTCTCAGTACAGCAAAGAAAAATGTAAAGGCGGGAAGAAATAAGCGCTGATATAAATAAACGTGCCTTTAGGTTAATAATCAAAAGTTTGTGACCTGTAATCTTGCATTCCCCCCAGTACATCAATAAAGCTTTTTAATGGCTGTCGAATAGACACTTTCCTTCAATGCACATTTATAGAGGTCATGTTTGGTAGTAGAAACTGATCTTACTAAACGTACAGTGTACCTACAGTGGCTGAAAGTATGTGGATACTTGACCTGAAGCTTACAAGACATTTAAAAACAAATGGCATTAAAATGTATCCTCTGAAATTCTTTCAGTTTACAGTCTTCGTAGAACATTTCTTAAGACTTTGAAGCAAGAAAGTCTGTGGGCACCGAAGTTCAATCTAAAGCTCAGAACTCTCAGGAGTCTTCAGGCAGTTTTAGCCTAGTAATCTGATCTGCTGTGGTGATTCATAATAGAGCTTGATTACTTATTTTCCATTATTTTGTCCAACTTATTTCTTTGTTCTTGCTGTTTTAAAGCATTTGCACTTGGATTCTGTTTCTCTCTTGACCCGCCCCATTGCACAAATAGAGGGGGTCCGAAAGCACTGAGAAAAACTGGTAGAGAGTCTTAACAATTATTGCAGAATCTAATCTGACAAACATCACAAATAGCAGATCAGAGTTTTCCAAAAGAGCTGGGCAGGAAAAGAGCATGAGTATTGAACACAGGGTCTTGAAGTATTTTGTCCATGTCTCAAATTACCAATATCTCCAGCAGACAATCTCCAGCAGCAATTCCCATTTTTTTCAGATCAATGTCACACCGTTTTCCACCTTAACACACGACGACATACCCATGATTACCACCCACCCCCACAGCTCCCAACCCTCCTTTCATATGTTATTACTCTCTCAGCCAATCATTCAAGGCCTCTTATTAGACTTTTGCATTTAATTGCAAATTGAAATGGGCTTCTCTCTGCTGGAAGCCCATTCAGTCCTTAATCTAAACTATGCCTCGGTCAACTATATTTCCTGAACAGTCATACATTGTTTCAGGTGATAATAACACAGACGAGAATGATCACAGTGGGTATAACAGTAAGTCAATTACCTCTAAAAGATATAAAGGAGGTCGTTTGGGTAATTTAAATGTAATTAAGCAGAGGAAGATGCTACATGCGGTTATCAGAAGGGTTGAAATTTGCTGGGAAATCTGGTCACAAACTAGTAATTAAATTAGCTTGCAGTTTATTTAAAGTGTGTGTGTGTGTGTTTGTATGGATACTTCAGAGAGAGATGTATAATTATGCATACTGCTGCATGCAATGGGTAAGATATTACAAAGTATTTGCAGAATCCACTTCTAATTGGAGTTTAATGTCATGTTTAACACGCTTTGGTTACATGTGTGAAACCTTCTCAGAAACTGTTGACATAGTTGAGAAGGTCACATGAAGGTCATTCTCCTCAACAATTATTTTTAAATGAGATGTCCAGCAAGCTCATGGTCAGGTGTTCAAAGCCTTTCAGCTATGACGTGCATATTTGAATGGACTATCGTTGGCATAATTACAAAGGTTTGATGTGGAACAATGTGTACGTATGTTTGTTCTACTCTGACGCCATCAGGATTAAAAGCAGACGTAGCGTATCAATGTGCATTTAGGGTTTGGCACTTGTTGGACTTTCATCGGCTCTTAAGAATTTTCAAATGTGCCCTTTGAGAAGGGTGTATGTTTGTACCATTTTCCTACCCCACCCTTACCATAGTCTGGACACAATGTGTGTGATAGCATCTCTGTGTCTGGAAGGAAAAGGATATCAGGCTTATACTGGGTTGGGCTCTTAAAGATGGAACTACATGCTTAGCTTATCAGGGAACATAAATTTAGGAAGAATAACTGCCTTTTTAAATGTAAACCTTTTTTAAATAGGCAATGTTTCAAATGGTAGGGGCTAAACCATGAGTCATAATTATTTACATAAGCAGGTGACTTTAAGTTCAGTACAATATTAGTTATGGTTTGTGTGTAAGTTATCAGTATTCAGATCTGTCCTGGAATCTGTGGCTTTCAGTGTATGTCTAATCATTTCCTAGCAAAATGTTTGTTTTAAGATGAAAAATTAATTCCTTGGTAACACAATCCATCAGGAGCACACAAAGCTATGAAACAGCATAATTATAGCCTTGTAGGAAAGCTGTATAGCAACAATAACCCCACCATGCATGCCACTTTTATTATTTACATAGCCTACAATAATATTCACCCAGTCACTCAACGATCAGTTGATTTTACAGTCCTGAAATACAAAGCATTTCAGTATTTTTAATTTAGCAATTTAGTTTTACACCGTATACCATCCCTGACACAACCCTGCCTATTAATTTGGGCTTGGGACTGGCACTACAATGCTTTGGCTTATACATCCTAGTGGCTAGGTACATATAGGACAATACAGTGTATCCAATTAGCCTAGCGGCATGTTTTTGGAGAAAGGGAGGACATATAAACTTCACACAAAAAAGACTCGGCATGCCCGTCTGGAGGTCGAACCTAGGACCTTCCATGCTGTCCTGATAAAAAGAAACACAATGCATTAAGTAAATCAAACAAGATAAACCAAAAATGGCAAATGTGTAAATGAATGTGTAAAAAAAACTTCTCCTGTTAAATGCTGATTGAAATATCAAAAAACATCATCTCCCAATTTAGGTAATGCATGTTCTCCACCTCAGGGGAAACTGTAGTATTGTATTACTGTAAAACAATCTGAGCACGTAACTGTGGCTTTGTCCAAACGGTGGAGAAATCATTTAAAAACAAAAACACAAAACAGATGGATGATGAACAGAGAGAGAGACACCAGATATGCAGTTAAGCAGTTAAGAAGGGGCAGCCGAGCGGCTCTGCAGACTCTGCCGCCGGCGACACAGGTTCGAGCCCCGCTGAACAGCCGTGGGTGGTGCATCGCGGGGCCTCCTTTAAGAGGCAGCCATGGTCTGGTGGTTAGAGAACTGAGCTTGTGATCATAAGGTTGATGGTTCAATTCTCAGAGCTTACAGTTCACGATTGAAGTGCAATTAAGCAAGGCATTTGACCTCTAACTGCTCCCCGGGCACCGTGGCAAGGGGCACGTGTGCTCACTGCCCCCGAGGGTCTATATGTGTGTTTCACTGCATGAACTGGGTTAAAATATTGAGGACGAATTTCACTGCTCAGTGATGAAAATAGTTTTCTAAATCTAAAAAAAAAATGATTGTAAACTTTCTGGTTAATCGAGCCTTAATTATGAAAAAGCAAAACGTCTGCAGAGACCTTATTCCTCTATAAACAATTACGAAAGATGGTTTCAGAGTAATACTTCAACTACTGGATTCCTTTCCTTTTCTGTTGTGTCTGTTTGGGTTTCCTCTTGGTTCTACGGTTTCCAACCACTGTCCAAAAACATGCAAGTTAGGTGAGCAATGGATTTAACCTTCAGTCGCTCAGGATAAAAGTGTTTGCTAAATGCAGCAAACACAAATATCTGTAACATAGCAGCTCTTTACCTCAGTACCAACCTGAATATGTATAACTGTGCACAATTCTGACAGTATTTATGCATATTTCCACTCTTTATTACCAAAACTGTGCATGGTGTTTGCTTTAATATATACAGATTTTTTTTAATCTGGTCATCTCACTGCTGGGTACGACCACATTTTGCTTACCTTAACAGAAAAGTAGATCAACAGACCAAGCGCTCTTGAGAGTCAGCACAGCAAAGCTAAACACTGCATATAACCTGTATTAGCAGAGGAGTTCACAGTTATTACCCTGTAAATCAATACATTCTGCTCCCACTTGACTTGGACTTTCTCCTCAGCGCTGGAATTAAACGTGCGCTGAACTTCTGCGATTTTAGACCAGCAAAGTCACCGACCAACCAGGGAGTCATTTCATTTCAAACTGTGGGAAGGGCTTTCAATTCCCGTAACCTAAAAAAATAAAGAGCCAAAAATGGGATTTAATAAATAACTAACCAATTCTACAAATTGATAAACTTTTTTTCTTTTTTTGCTTTTTAGTCCACTTTAGTCTAGTCAATCTGCTGCTTGGGTGGGGTGACTTGATTACCACACATTCTCTTCAGTGTGTGTGCAGTATTACTTGGATAGGCCAACTTTGCACACTGAGAGCCATGGCTGACCTCTGCACTTATCCACTGCTGTGCAGGTGGCCTGGGCAACTAGGGTCCTTAAACAGCCACACCCCTCTGTTTAATTTGCTAGAGGGCACCCAGTTTACCAGTTGCATAGCCGAGCCTCAAACTTCAGAATCTCAGCTGGGTGAGATCTGGGATCTTCAAAGACCATGATTTATATACTTAGGTGATAGGTCATCATTTGTGCTGTTTGAAATAAGGCATATTAAAGGCAAAATGAAAAAAAAATCTGAATGTTCCAGAGAGAGGCATGATAAAATTATTAGGAAATGGCTAAAACTGGCTCAATGTGTAAAAATGCAAAGTAAATAAAGAAATCAAATCTAGTTGACCCAGTGGAATGATGGATGTCTTGTTATGTGGCTTAAATACTAAATGTCTGTGTACTGAGTTCAGGTGTTTCAACCTTGCCTGCTGCTAACAGTTATAAAATAATTATAAAAGACCAAAATAAACTTGATAGCAACACTTTAGAAAGGCTCTTCACTACCGATGCCCCGTGCACAGTGCCAGGTCCATTTTTATTATTTATTTATTTATTTTGCTATTTTATTTATCAATGTTCTCCCTTTTTCTCCCTATTTATGTTAGCACATCCATCTTCCACACCCAGTTTCAAACTCCTAGTGCTGGTGAGCCTGCTGTTCCTATAATGTTTATTTTAAATGACATTGGATTTTTTAATATTTTGAATCGTTTGGTGAAGAGGAACTGTCTGACCAGCACAGACCTTCTTGTATTATCAAAATTCATTTTCGACCATATAAAGCCAAAAATCTCACTTACACACATTTATATTGGAAACAAATCAGTTATATTGATCATCTTACTTTTATACTTGTATCAGTTTAAAAGCAGTTTATGATTGGGCAGTTAAGGCTTAGTGGTTATTATGGCCCTTAACCCACAGCTTAACCCACAGCTGCTCAAAATCATATTCAGTCATAATTGTAAGAGGCTTTGGCTTTGGAGTGTCTGCTAAATCCTTAAATTGTAAATGCGAAATTGTAATATTTAAAGTAACGGTCTTGGTCTTGTCAGGGGTGCTTACAGAACTGTTCTCCAAATAGGGAGAGGAACTTCAAACGTCTTCCTCTTCAGCCTCCACCAGCCATCAGAACAGGAAACAGCCCTTTCCTCAACATAATAGCACCGGAAAAGTGGTTTGTTTAGTTTGAAACTGCCTTGGGACAGTTAATTAGATGTAAATAGCCCATTGATTTATTGTTTCCTTAGATGTAATAATCAAGTCTACAAATAGAGCCAAGCCATACTGGGCTTAAGAGGAACGTTCATGTGAAATGGCTGGTGTTTGTTTTGTGCTGTGGTCATAAGTGCAGCTTTAAATAGGTTGGACTTACAGGAACTTTCTCAGCTAGACATTTGTCCAAATATTTATGATATGACAGTGGAAGCTCAGTTGTTTCTTATTGTTCCTTTCAGTAAAAAACAATGTTCATGTTTCTACAGCTTAAAAGCCTAACTAAATTCAGTGTGTACTGTGTATTTGCATTTATACATTTACAAATAGAATACATGGTTAATTTTTGAGTCATGGACCAAGAGTGGTCAGTTAAGAATCAAGTCACATGAGACACGATTCAAATTAGTATTCATGTTTAATGAATCTATATTCACAAATAGCAGAGGTGCCAAGTGGGGGCTTTTTTGCATAGTTTGTACATACCTAAAATTATTCATTATTTAGATAAATAAAATATAATCATAACTATAGTATGTTTAATCATAAGTATTTCATTTTTAAGGAAAATAATTAACCCAAAATTTGTTTTACACTTAATTTTGTTTAAAAGACATAAAAACTAAATCATATTGTGAACCCATTATCGGAAACCATCCTTCCAATTAGTCCACATAATTTGTGCAATTGTGTGGTATTTTAATAACATATTATAATAGTTTAATGGAGTATTTTATATCTTTGAGTTCTGCATTTATTCTGTTTTACTTCAAATATCAATAACTGCAGGTGTCCAATCAAAGCTCCTGATCTACTCTTCTGCCTCTCTTAATCATGTCAGTGTGGCATGTTTGTTTGTTTTTTTTGTTCGTGACCAGCCTGTGGACCGTTAGGGGTTAGATTGAACACGACTTGTGAGTGATGCTCTGCCAAAATGTGTGAGGGCTGACAAATAGTGTGCTAGTGTTTCCTTTCCTCAAGAGACAAACCGGACATGACAAGGCAATCTCCACATTGTCAGCATTCCCTTGGCAACAGCAGTGGGCTTATTTATCCCCAAGGTTAATGGGATTGCAGCACAGTAACAAAGGTGGCGGATTGAGACAAACACCCGGCCGTGGGACTCGAGAGTGGTGCCTGTCAAACTAAATGCCTGGACTTACTAGAGCAGATGGCTCACAAACGCATACCCGGGCAATAAAAAAGGGGGTTTATGGTTAATACGGTGAGAGCTCTCCTTCGGAGTTCGATTGCAAGCTTGGAGCAATCTATTAAAGAATTGGCATCACCTACCAGGTTCATATTTGGAAACGTGTAACTGGATTGTAATAGATAATAAAATGCAGTGTATGCAATTTACTTACAGATTTAGCATGTCTGTACTGATTTCTGTTATGTTTGACAAGAAGCTGAATTAAAAAAAAACATGTGAAAAACCCTATAAATTAAATACACAGGTGCAAAGAACAATATTTCTCTCTTCTTAATTTCCATCATACTGCATGCCATACTGAGTACACCGACCAGGCATAACATTATGACATCCGAAATGTGAAGTGAATAACACTGATTATCTCTTAACAGCACCTGTAAGAGAGTGGGATATATTACACAGCAAGTGAACACATTGGAAGCCAGGAGAACTGGTCATTCTTTCTTTGTGATGAGTTCTAACCATAACTCTGGCTGCAATGTAGGAATATACCCTGGACAGCATGCCAATGTATCACAGAGTATCATACACTCACCCATCCATGACAGACAATGAACTAGCTTTAAAAAAAAATCCAAGTACCTAGAGAAAACCAGTGGAATTAAAACCCAAGCCTTCAGGACTGACAGACCAAACAGTCATTGATTTTACTTAGGTGTCTGTCAGGACCACAACAGTGAGATCAGGTTACTAGTAATTTTTATTCTTTTTACCATTGGCCGAATGGGGAAGAGTCATAATAAGTAACAGTGAAGTGAAGAGAATTAAAATTATTTCTAGCATCGTTTCTGTGGTGAGTTTGCATGTTCTCCCAGTGTCTCTGTGGGTTTCTCAGTCAGGGTAATTGGAGATACTAAATTGTCCCATAGGTACCTTGCCACTTGAATGCATTAACCAGTGCATTGTAGTGCCGGTCCCAAGCCAAATTAATAGGGATTGTTGTGTAAGCAAGGGCATCCGACGTAAAATCTGTGCCAAATGAATCAATTAATAATGCTGATCACGATCCACTGTAGTGACCCCTAACGGGAGCAGCCGGAAGAAGAACAAAAAGCACTATTACCAAATGGTATATGACTGAGCATGTGCAGTTGCTTAGACATATTACAGACTATTGCACTGCTGAAAAAGATAAAGTATATTAAATGTAAATTTTCAGCATTTAAAGGTGTTGTTCGTACAAAGTAATTGTTTAAATTAAAGGCAGTATTATTCATAAGTGGGGATAGAACAAAATTTTCTAATCAATGGTATGTGCAGATGCGACCGTCCCTGCACAGTAAAATATCTCAAATTTAAAACAAAATGCTCGAGTAGGTTTCCACAGGAATTTTATTGGCCATGTCATACGTTTTAACACACTCATGTCACACTAACAGCTTCTCTGAAAGAAGATCTGGCTCATTTTTTCTGAACACCAATGGTGTTCCTACAGGTGCTGGATATGGGGCCATGACAGTCCTCAATAAAACAAGGAAATGAATGGTGAACACTTACTCAGGGGTTGCCAGATTGCACTAGAGGTTTTCCATCAAAAAGCATTTCAAAATCTGCCAAAAAGCCAGAAAACCACATATCAATGCAAAACAAAACAGATGATGTTTAGCATTTCATCCACAAAGGTGTTCTTTCCTCCGCCAATGTCAAACAAAATCCACCCACTTGGTGGAAAACAGGTGGTAAGCTGGCTTACTCTGACTCCTCTGACTATTCATCAGATCCATTCCCTCTGACAGGAGACGCAGCACACCTCACGCTTAAAAAACTCTTCCTCCGCATAAAACATATGGACTGCCCCTTTCATACGAGACTTAGGTAAATTCAGGTCTATTTTCAACCAAAGGTGAAGTGCAGCAGAGAAATATCTACTCCTTTTAAAAATACATATGTATTCTTAGACCTTTCTCTTTTATCCTCAGTGAAAGTTCAAGGGCTTTGTGGCCTGTAGCATTGTAATTCATTTCAAGGTAATGCACTGAAGTATATATTTTTTTCTGAAGCTCCAAGCCCGTGTTAAAAAAAGCACTGATGTTAGCAGAGTTAAGGCAGTAATGAATTCGTTCAGACTCGAGTACTTTGAATGTGACAGAAATGTGTTTCTGCCGCTCTGAAATTTATAGTGTCGGGTTCAAATTATCTTGTTCTTGACAGAGTTGTGAATATTATCAGTTTGTCCGAAAAATCAGTGTTTTTTTTTTTTATCAAGGTGAAATATGATGGTGAAGGAGTGGGGCTGACTCAATATCACTTTTTTATGCAGTACTTAAGAACTGATGAAATGTATGTTTTGTTGGTCTTTGATGATAATTTAGGTTTTTGGCTATTGGTTAAATATGTTCAGATTTTATTAATATGGTTTACAGTTTGTATAAGATTTATGTTAATATGTATTTTCTCTATGTGCTTGTCCAGTCACCTTTGATCAGCCAGCAGAGATTGTAATTGTAGCAGTTGTCTGTCCTTCCGATCCAGACAAGCCAATAACCATCGGTGTTGGTGCCAGATTGGATTCAAACCTATGGTTTATTACTGGTGTGCTTTCCAGCTGAGTAATACAGCACCCAAGTGACACAGCGGGTTATTCCGCTAGCACACCAGTCCTGAGATTGTGAACACATTGGTGCAAATCTCAGATCTGTCCCAGGTCGACTGGGCACAAACTAGCGAGCACAATTGGCAGTGCCTAAAGCAAACAACTATCCTCCATGTCTGCTGACTGTCTTCGCACCGAGCCCAGTCTCTGTGCAAAAAGCACGGTCGAAAAGGACCCTTCCTGTATTTTTAGGGAGTTTTTCCTTGCCACAGTCGCCCTTGGCTTGCTCAACAGGGTTTTTTTGGTCTGGTGGTCCTAAA
>JAYDZG010000043.1:7942758-7953339 GCA_034509265.1 Microcambeva bendego
CACTGGTGTCATTTTGATGTGAAATTTGATGGAATATACAAAAATGCCAGAAAAACAGCTGAATGTTCTGTGACTGTGATGTGTTCTAAAACGTAATGAGCTTTGCTGCCTACATAGTCACTTAGTGAATCAGTTGTTGGTTTCTTTTAAATCAGGTCACTGTAATGGTCACTAAGCTAACACCGTTAGCATACAATGCAAATCAATGGGATGAGGTGGCACAAAGCTGATGTCAGATGACCTCTCCCTTCGTGTCCAGAAAGTGGTTAAGTTGTTACTGACAGCCCAATTATTAATAAATAAATAAACTTATAAACCTTTATACAAATAAAACATCAATAATAATCTATTTTCATTTGAATTTTCATTTGACCCTTCAATGCTGTAAAGTCGCATGTTTTGTTCAGATGGTATGTTGAAAAAATCATCATTAAATCATCAAGGTAAACTGTTCTTAACTCAAGGGTGTGCTGTACTTAAATTTAAATTAAAGCTTTCTCACTTTTGGCTGGATTTAAAGCTGATTACATTTAAATCTTTGGTGAAAATATTCTTGAATATTATAAATAGAGGGAATTTAACTATCTGGACTTATCCTATGAAGGTGTATTAGTTATATTTTGAGAAATGTACCTAAACACACCTTGTTTTATGACTACCACACCCATTCACATTAATATATTCACCCATCGCCATAAGCACCATTGCCATATTAATTACCCAGGTGCAAGGCATAAAAAACACTGTTTCCCACATTAATCGATTCTTGCTCATTACCTGTTCCTTGTGTCTTTCAGCTGTGGTTATCTGGTGTAAATCTCTGTTTTTGGATTGTTGTTTACAGATTTGTCTGTGTTATTTCTTGACTGTTCTGACCCCAATGTCAATGAAAGGTTCACTAATGTGAACATTACTTTTCAATGTCCAAATAATAAGGCATTAAGCAGAATGAGAGTGTTCCTAAATGTGACTCAATGAAAGCAGACAGTGTACTTCTTTTTGAGAGCGGCTGACTAAACGTCTTTAATTTTACATGGTGTGTAAACACAAAAGATAAGAGGGAAATTATCCTGAAAGATGATGGGCTGCTAGAGATTAGTTCAGTCAGAACACGATAGTCACAGCGAGTGCTAATCCCATCCTTTTACCAATCTCCTGATCTCTGCTTTCACTTTGCTCACATCTTAAGCAAATGGGGATTCAAACTTATTTTGAATATCTGCGCTAAGACAATATTCATAACTGAATGGGCACAATGTTGATGTGAAACTTTGCATATTCTTCTAATCCTTTCTCAGAGAAATTGTATAATCCCTAAAATTGTCACAAATGTCAAAATGTGGCTCGTCTTCTAAATATGGCTATGCATGAGAGACTGTTTATTCACTTTAAGGATAGGAATGGGATTTTCCACATGACAAAGAGCTGTAAATCAGTCAAATAGAATTTCCTCACAAATAGCAATTTAATAAATACTTTTTGCAAAAGCAGTGCATAAGTATAAGCCCCTCTGTGCTATGTCAGTTTATTAAAAGGCCAAGAGCCATTCACATTTGCCTGTGTGTGCTTACAGATGCAGATTTTCTTCTATAATTCAGATGACTTTGACAGTCTCAGCACTGCAATAAAGGACAGGAGAATCATCGCTGCCATGGCTGTCTTCTTTCAGG
This sequence comes from Microcambeva bendego, assembly GCA_034509265.1. Classification (NCBI taxonomy): domain Eukaryota; kingdom Metazoa; phylum Chordata; class Actinopteri; order Siluriformes; family Trichomycteridae; genus Microcambeva; species Microcambeva bendego. The sequence goes on from JAYDZG010000043.1 coordinate 7,944,429, forward strand.
TGAGGAGCTTTAAAACCACTCAGCAATAAACAATCACACTATTGTTGTCGGTTACAATAGTCTTATTCTTATCCACCTGTTTTTTGTCTTCCTTTCTTTGTCCACAATTTTCAAAATATTTACGGTGTTCCAACTCTAAATTATCCAGCCAGTGCAAGAATGGTGGGCTTATAAACAGATTTTAGATCCACCTACAGATTTGTCCACCTTTTCATAACATTTTTTGGCATATTGACTTCCATTCTTTTTTTTCATTTCAAAAATTTTGAGACATGGACATTGTTCCAACTTTAAATAATCAGGCCCCATTGACACCACAGTTTTCGGATACACAGACTGGGTCACCTGCCATCCCACTTCTCCCAATTTACTTCCATTTCCTTTTTGAAATTTAAAGATATCAACAACCATTGATGACAGCTGGACCCTGATCCAATTTATAGGTACGCACACTCGCCCAGCCGCCACGCCCATTTTTTGGCTGCATTTTTTAAAACATTTAGTTATCAATTCTGTTTGAACTTTTTTAGATCGTTGATGACATCATAACTTGGATACAGCATTTAGATACGCACTTTTGCTGCACTTTTATAGCTCTCGTATTTTCTTTAGTGGCTCACATGTGACGCAAAACATTAGTCAAAGGGTAGGTCTTGCCCAGTGAATGTACCTGTGCAATTATTCTGAACAGAAGCACTAAAGGAGATAATTGTGAGACATAAGAACGGTGTTAGCATTACTGAATCTTTGCTCTGCTATCCAGCTGGGGAATCTGCACAAGAGTTGAAAAATAGTGCTGATCAGGGTGTGGTACCTGTAAACAGCTTTTCAAATGAATCAACTCAATGCTATTCTTAGTATTCTGATTTAATGTGAACGTATGATGTATGTAGTCCAAGACATTACATCATACATCACAGCAGACATTGAGCCAGCTGCCAGCTACTAGTAAAGCAGCTGGCATCGATCAATACACCTGTGAGATTACAATATCTTTTTAATTTATGCATTTTACCTTCCAATTTAGCATACTCCATTAGTCTCTTGCTGCAGCAGGCACTTCCAGTTGTGCCTGATAGGGGACACTTAGCCAACCTTCATATTTCATTGACTAATCTAATGCAGAAGGGTTAACTGCAGATATGCAGTGGGAAGAATAATTCAGCATTTGGAACTACTCAAAAGCAAGAAATGTAATTACACTTGTAAAATAAGCAGTCTACCATTGTACAAAAGATTCTTCAGTCCGATTCTTTCTATTGAAGAAAATGCTCAGATGACTGTTGGCAGGCTAATTTGTTCTACTTATCAAACGTGTTTTTCAGCTCGAGCATTCATTACATACATACACATAAAAGAAAATCTTTAAAGAAATTCTTATTCTTAATTACATAGCTAACATGCTGGCAGCTAACATGCTTGGAACTTAACCCAACAAGGCAACCCCTCCCCAGTATATCAATAGAAATATCAAATGAACTGACTTTCAATCAATAGTATTGCGATAGAATTACTCAGTTTAAAGTATTTGAGTAACTAAATCTGTTAACTTTTCTGGTAAAAAGCTGAAACTAGTAAATCCTTCACTATGCTGTCAGATATTCAACAACCAATCGAGAGATATTGACATTTCTCCCAAAATCTGAATTTGGAAACTTTATATAGATTTTTTCCAGGACCTGGTTGAACCTCTTTACAAATGATCTGATTCATAGATGTACCTGCTATGTTACCATGTGCCTTGCGCCAGTTGAAGAGCTGGGATAGGCTCCAGCACCTCTTCCTGACCCTAATAAGGGAGTAAAGACAATGAACTGAACTGAACTGAACTGATTCATAGATCACGTGTGCAAAACAAATGAAAGACAAAACGTTCTTGTGTGGAGCCTCTGTGCTCTTTTAATAATGTTACTGGTGTATCCTAGACACACTTGATATATTGGATGAGGCCCATTTTAACATTGTGTTAAATGTAATATTGAATATATCGATATTCACATTAAACTGCCCAGCCCTAGGTTAAAAGCAATGGCTGACAAGTGTATACTCCAGTATACAAAATTGTAGTTTACAATTATTATAAATCATTGCCATATTTGTTTGTATTGGTGTTGACTACCATAACTGGCTTCTTGACAACTGTACTATGTCTCCCCTCTTCTCCGCCTCCTCAATTTTGAGTGTGCCATAGGGCACAACAGTCAATGATAGTTCTTCCATTGCAGTTGATTAGGCTGGTGCTGCAGCCTCCCCAGACCATGAGCCCTGTGAGTCGAGCAAGATTTATTAAACTGGTCATCTGCCCAAAGGTTCCACGCTCCAGACCGGCAATGCTGGAATTTTACTGTGTGTTATATATCTTTAAAATATATTTTTTCATGATCTCACAGAGAGGTGGCTTGGTAAGTCATCTCACTGCAATAAGGTTCTGGGTTAAATTTTCAGATGAAGCATGTATGTCTCTGAGTGGGTTTTCTATCGGGACTTTGGTTTCAACGACAGCGCACCATGACCTTGAGTAGGATAACAAGGTGGTTAAACAATGAGTGAATGATTGATCTTATACTTCTCCGTAGTGCCATTCAATGATTAAAATCAGTCAATTGAAATTTGATTTTGTATTTGCTAAATCTGGAACCCTGCGTGTCAGATCTGTTTGTTTAAAATTACCATAAGAATAATAGCAATTCCCAGTAGTTCAGTAATTGTCTACTTAATATTTTCACATGAATGCACATTGTTTATTTTTATGTTTGTATAGTGCATCCAGACAATATCACATCGCTTCACTTTTTACACATATTGTTGTTACAACCTTATTCAAAAATGGATTACATTCATTTTTTCTCAAAATTCTACTAACAAATAATGGCAACGTGAAAAAAAGATTGTTTGGATTTTTTTGGTAATTTAAATTATAAAATTACAAAAAATGTTATTCACAGTGTTTGATCAATACAAGTCAAGTCTTTTTGAGTATGATGTTACAAGCTTGCCACACCTATTTTTGGGCAGTTTCTCCCATTATCTTTACAGAGCATCTCAGGCTCAATCAGGTTGGATGGGGAGTGTCGGTGCACAGACACTTACAGAGATGTTCAATCAGGTTCAAGTCTGAGTTCTGGCTGGGCCACTCAAGAACATTCACAGAGTTGTCCTGAAACCACTCCATTGTTATCTTGGCTGTGTGCTAAGAACCGTTGTACTGTTGGAAGGGGAACCTTTGCCCCAGTCTGAGGTCCAGAGTTCTCTAGAGAAGGTTTTCTCTGTACATTGCTTTATTCATCTTTCCTTCGACCCCTTACTAGTCTTCAAGTTTCTGCTGCTGAAAAACAACTCCTCAGCATGATACTGCCATGACCATGCTTCACTGTAGGGATGGTACTGGCCAGGTGATGAGTGGCACCTAGTTTCCTCCATGACACATAATTTTTCTTTCAGCAGATCAGAATATTTTGTTTCTCGTGGTCTGAGATTTCTTTAGGTGCCTTTTGGCAAACTCCAAGTGAGCTGTCGTTGGTTTTTACTGAGGAGTGGCTTTTGTCTGGCCAGCAGAAATGGTTGTCCTTCTGGAGTTTTTTTCTCTCTCCACAGAGCAACGCTGTAACCTTTCCGGATGCACTGTATGTACATGTTTAGAACTTTGTGGACCTTACTGCTGCATTTTTGTATCTGTTTTTTGGGTAATCACAATTTGTGGACCAATGCTCCTCCCTTTTAGTTCTTTCAAATCAAGATTTTACATAGGTACAACCTATAAATTTAAAATCTGCCTTCAGAAGTTTTTGATTTAAAAAATGTTTTTGATTCAAGAAAATATTTGGAGATCGGACCCCATAAAATGCCATTTCTAAAGAGCCCTGCAAATATTCATTTAAAACAGAACAAAAGCTAAAATCTGAACCCATTTAAACCTCAACAATGTTGAAGCGCAGCAAACAGTACAGCATGTTGACTAACTGGCACTTTAAGCCAAAATCTTCTAAAAGTAGAGCTATCAAGTCACAAAGACATGAAGCCTTTCAACCTGTTCCCCGAGGAAAAGTGTAATGTGGTATATTTCTATTGCCAGCATGCAGTGCTATATTCAGTGAAAAGTACAGAACGTGAAGCTTTGTTCACACTTCTTTGAATAGGCTTGATTTGATTTGTACTGTCAATTAGCTTATGTTTGTGATTAGAGCAACGATTATAGCAGCAGCTTAAATGAATTACCTTAGTTAAAACACATCTCTGATATGAACGTGCAGTGTGATGCATGCTGTGTGTTTTATATACAGTGTATATATAGTGTATATATATTCTAATTTGCACAGACACATATACACCTTGCTCATGCTACCCCACCCGATAACAGGTCTATTTCTCAAAGAATAAATGTAGAGCACAGGTGTGTTGAATGTAGGTCTCGTCAGGTGGTAAAAAACTAAGAACATGGAGGTAAATTTGTTGCATTTTGACAGCAGTCTGGCTTATTGTTAGTAGTGCACATATGACAGTTAATATAAATCGTTAAACTCAAAACTGCTCATTAAATAGTACAGAGCAAGTCTGCACAGTTCATTTTAGATAAGAAGCATGTGAGAGGCAATCGTATTTACAATTGAAAAAAGAAAATATGAAATTACAAATTGTATTTAAAAAATAGACTAAAAACCTTTCTTCAAAAAGACTATGGTAAGAAAGACCAATCAGCCGAAACATTAGGACCACTCCGTAGAATCTACATGAACATAAATGTGCCAGTTTTGGATCCCCTGGGCATGTAATGTTTTAGAAGATTGAATGTTTTTACCCATAGGTTTATTGCAGCCCATATGATCAATTTTTATGGCCAGGTTACTTTTAAACAGCAATGGGTGTCTGCAAGCAACAAACCACCAACTAGACACACTGATGCCAGAAAACTTGTAGGCCAAGGTTTTAAGTACAGCCAACAGAAAATCTACTGTGTCCCAAACTTCTGAACAGATTAATACTGGTGGGGAGGTGATTGAGTCACATTAAACAGCTCTATGGTGTTGCAAAGTCAAAAGCCAAAGGGTTCATGCTAACGCCTGTCCATCATCAAAAGCAGCTACACTGAGCATGCAGACACTTATTTGAAATCCTAGCTCTGGTGTTCAACCGTATTTATTATCATTTGAAAATAATTTTATTATTTGTGCTGAGGTGATGTGTGTCAACAAATGGTGTATCAACCCTTCTTTCCACTCGGCATACAGGTATTAAGCATCAGGACTTGTTTCTTCAAGATCATGTGCTCATCATAGCTCAAGGGTCTTAACTCTACAACTGGAAGTCACTTTGGATAAAAGCTTCTGCTAAATAATGTCAATGACATCAGGATGTATTGTAGAACCATCCAAAACTCAATATCACTGCCAGTCAACTGGACACCATCCTAGCCACTAGGATGCACAAACCAGTGCATTGTAGTGCTGGTCCCAAGCCAAGATAAACAAGGAGGGTTGTGTCAAAGTGCAAGTTTGTTGTGGCGATCCCTAATTGGTACAGCCAAACAGAACTCTCACATGTATGATTTATTTATATTTTCTTTTTTAGGTTGGCAGAAAGAACAATCCAGCAGCTGAGCCCATTATCACAGGTCTCAAACGGGTTGTTCATCATGGTAAGTTAAAAATCCTAAAGTGTACAAAGTTCTAGTAAATGTGTGTTTGCCCAGTGGTGGACTGTCAATCTGTTAGTGCTATTCTTACCTTTTTACCCAATGAACCGATCATGAACCTCACCAGGATAAACCAGTCAAAAAACAAACAGGTTAGAAAATGGCAGTTTGAGCCTGAAATAACTCATAAGCATAGGGGTGTGTTATGTAAGCCCACCAATTCAGCAGTCTACACAGACAGGGTTGGCTATGTTGGGATGGTTGAAGCCCTGAGGTGGATTGGCTTCCTGTCTTGGCTGAGTTCATGCCTTGTGTTCAATGATTCTGGATTGAACCAGTCCCAAGGCAACCAAAATAAAGTGGTTGATTACAATAAGGGTGAAACGGTGACTTGCTAAGTAGCACTGTCATGTCACGGCAAGGTCTTTGGTTTTCTTTTGGTGCCGGCCTATCCAAAGATATGAAATTTTATTTGGAGATACAAAATGGTCTGTGATTGTATTTGATGTTAAATTTGAATTGAAAAATCTTGTGTAACCTGTAATTACCTGTCATGTAATGAATGGAACCAAAGTGTAAAACATGGGAAACGATCCTAATGAAACAAATAAAATTGAAAATGGGGGAAAAAATTGTGTTTCCTCTTTAGAAAAGGAGACAAATCTTGGGCCTTTCGTATTGCGAGACCTGCTGCCGTCCTCTTTGGGGAGCTACTATCGTTACACTGGATCTCTGACTACTCCTCCGTGCAGTAAAGTAGTGGAGTGGATCGTTTTTAACCGGCCAGTTTATTTCTCCTACCACCAGGTAATACACTCATTCATGCATAACATTATCTTAATCAGATCAGCACAGTATCAGACACTATAGCAAACACGGTGTAATCAAGGTGAAGTTTCCGTAGCATCAGTAGAACTTCAGATGTTTACTAGGGTCATTATTTATGAAAGGTATTTAATTAAGATCAAATGCCAATCCAACTTATGATTTATTAAACTTGAATGTAAAACATACTTGATGTATTGAATGTAGAAAACCTGAAAAGTGTGTCAGTGTTAAGCCTTTGTTATATAGGAGTCTGAGGATCTAGATGAACAAAGAAATGAATTGGTGTGTTATGTACCTAGTGAGCTACCTACTGCCGTAAGAAGCTGCCTCAGTAGAAAAGTAATAAGACAAATTCAAAAGACAGGTTGTTCAGACACTACATAGACAGTGATTACATCAAACTTACTAAGCTACTCTAATGCAATTCAAACTAGGACTCGAGTAAAAGCATAGAGGCAATTTTTTCGCCCTGAGGAATGGGTTCATCAACGCAACTATATAAAGCTCAAGTTGTTTAGCAGGGATTAGTTTTATTTTGCCCTATGCATTCGCTCTGTGGACAGGTGTCGCAGAAAAGCCCAGGGCTGTGTCTCAATTGCATACCAAAACAGCACTTAATCCGGAGACATTTCAATAAACAGTACGCTCGCTGCTTTCGCCTACTGTTCAGTAAAAAGTGTGATTTCGGATCATAGCATGGGCCGCAAAATGAAAAGTGTTTATAGGAGATGCGACAGAAAAACTAAAGGAAGCATAAGATGATTTTAAACTGGAAAAAACCCGTTATAAATATTCTCTTCAAACCGTGCTATAGATAAACATTTTCCAGTTTGTTTTTTTATTTTATCTCAGTAGTTTAATAGGCTTTCAGACAAACCCAATACAGATCAATTAGGGACACTCTACAAAAAACTCATTCTTTCGTTCATTGACTGTTCCCACACTCGCACACATCTAGAGGGACATTGGTGTTTCCAATTAATCTGACATGCATGTTTTGGACTGTGGGAGGAAATCAGAGGACCTGGAAAAAAACACCTGAGAACATGAAACTCCATACAGGGAGAACCTGGACTGCCGCACTTACTGACCCACTTTGCTTTCCACTGCATAAATCTGAAGTATTAAAATCTACAAGATAATACTTTCACCAATGTGACAATTGGAGGGATTCAAACCTTACTGTAAATATTACAGCTGGAATGGTACAAAACACACACACAGAGCTCAGGACATTTTGCATGGATCACAAGCAACAGTAAATCACTCTCTAAAGAGGCCATGTGAAGAATAAAGGGCCACAGCTTTGCCCTCCAGTGGGGATTATCACTGTACTTTATTCAAGCACTACACTTAATCAGTCCAGTCCATTCTTACCCAGCATGCTTTCTGCTTTGCCCTCATGGTTGGCTCTTTCACATCGGGTATCACTTTACTCAAGCTTGTCAGGATGATCTACACACTCACATGGCAGCCAAAGAAATAGTGATATTTCTCTTGACATGTGCACTTAATAGCTGATGCGCTGTTAGTTGTCAGACACTGGATGCCTTGTCATAACACAAGCTATCAGTTTCATATAACGGCCGAGGCAACTGACACTTGGAGAGTGAAAGACTGTGTGCGTTTCGTGTCCGTGAAAAGTCACAACCACGTTGGCCAGGCGAGTAGCAGCTCATCAGGATTTTTTTCTTTTTTCACTCCAGTTGGAAGCATTCTACTCCATCTTCACCACTGAGCAGCAGGACCATGTGAAGTCGGTGGAGTACCTCAGGAACAACCATCGGCCAATTCAAGCTCTGGACAATCGAATAATCTTCAAATCAGCAGTGAAGGATGCCTGGATCCCAGACCCAATGGCTGATGGACTGAACATCCCTACAGACACAGAGAGCTCCAGAGGTCAGGCAAAATAAATAAAATAAAGTATGTATATTTAAATAGTTCATGTGTTGAAGGAACATTTACCTTGTCACATTATTATTACCTCTTTTTACTTTTGATGGCTGCTGTGCATAGCTCATAAAGGAATAAATAATTAAAATCTGAATTAATCAAATCTAAGTTAAAGTTGATCAGCCTGATAAGAGTGGTGAAAATGTTACTATTCTTATTATTTATCCTAAACCTGATAAAAGCTTTTTACTTTTTTGATGAAGGAAACAAAAAATAGATAACTAGTATTAAAATAATACTAATAATAATGACAATAATAACAACAATAATAAAAAAGTTAATAGTACTAATAAATAATAATTATAAAAATAATAATGTTTATAATATGAATTACAAAACTTTGAGTTAATAATAACAATGTTAATCATGATCAAAATCATAGTAATAATAGAAATTTTAGTGGTTAGGGTTTCACCCAGCCGACCGGTAGCAATGGCGAGTTTTGTACAAGGTAGTTCAGACTCTCAACTCTGGTGTGCTAGTGGAAAATCCTGCTCT
>JAYDZG010000043.1:7953439-7972965 GCA_034509265.1 Microcambeva bendego
GACCGGTAGCAATGGCGAGTTTTGTACAAGGTAGTTCAGACTCTCAACTCTGGTGTGCTAGTGGAAAATCCTGCTCTCTCACCTGGGTGCCTGTTCTGTTAAATGTATAACCAATTAAAATTGTGGCCCGTCTGGTGAATCGTTACATCACTATATAATAATGATTGTAAGGTCAGAATCACTATAACTAATAATAATTGTTATTAAGTTTTTTTCAAAAACACAATTCATGGTGCATTTGAGATGAGCTCAGACTAAGAATCGCATTTCTTGCACTGAATTCATTCATGGCTTGTGTATTTTTTCTGGATGCTATGTGTGAAGTGACAATGGTTTTCCAAAGTGCTTCTGAGCTCATGTGGCTACATTTATCACAGCATGACTTTTTCTCCTGCTATAAACCAATGACCAGTTCACCTGCACTATAGTGGTTTGTACCATGAAGTGCCCATTCATCCCTAGAGCACCTTTTCTAGGCCACACAAAGCAAATGACCCGGACCGTATTTGCTTTTGCTACAACTGATGAGCGTTGTTTCTGTCGCTTGCAGAGGGAATTGATTGCTCCAGGCGGTGATGAATAGAGACCATGTAAAAGAGTTCGGAGTAATCATCATTTATTTTCATTCTAAAAATAAATGTAACTAAATGAGTAGTGTGTGGAAGAAATAAGATGCAATTTTGCCAGATGGATTTTCAGCAGAATACTTGTTAAAAATCCAGCACTGATAGAATATTCTGTCCTGTCAGTCTGTGTTCTAGTCAGACGGTAAATCTCTATCTGTCACATTTTCTCTTGGTCTTCGCTTTGAGTTTGTGTTACCATAAGCTGTTTGTCTCAGAGTGTGACTGTCTTACACTTACAGCCTGACAAGCTGTATTATTTACAGCAAAAATAAATCTGTGCTGTGTGTGTGTTCAGATCTGTGGTTTTCCTGATATTATGGTGGGCAGTGGTGGTGAAGCTGATTAGCATGCCGATGATTGAGCTGATGAGACTAATGGTCTCTTGCTGAGTCACTCTGACGTACCTATTAAATCGAACTTCCATTGTTGATGTCCTTTTTCTAATCGCTCCCTGTCCTCCACTCAGTCCGTCATCTCTTTGCACTATCTGCTTTCCTCCTCCGTCCACACACACTTTTTTGTTTCTGTGTTGTTGAGCAGTTTCTGGTGCTGATACGCCCATTAAAAAAGCTTTTACAATAATGACCTTATCAGGTATTACATACACTGTCCTCCCGCCCTGATGAAAGCAGTACGTGCAGAGAACATAGTAAGGAGTTTTAAAAGCAAAACAAACCGGTTAAATGGTTTCTGTAAGCAGTAGCTTACTCAGCCTGTGCAAATCTGTTTTACAGGCAGTTAAACTAGTTGGGTTATTATTATTATCAGGGATGTAAAGATACTCCATGGCCATTAATAATTGATTAATAAATTCCATAATTCAAAACAATTGGATATGTAAAATGAGTCGATTTTGACTTTATTTAGCAGAAGGCACTGCCACTGTACACCTCACCTGGTTTGTCTCTGATGCTATACAAGCAGCTGTAACCCAGTGGTTATGGGGATGGACCAGTTATCAAAATGTTGCCAGTTGAAACCCGACCACTGCCAGGTTGCCACCTTTAATCATGGCCCCTAACCCTCAGTTGCTTAGGTTGTATGCTGTCCCAACTGTAAGTCACTTTGGATAAAAACATCTGCTAAATGTCGTAAAATGTAAGTGTCTACGCCTGGTTGCCAGGATCCCGGATCTCCCAGCCAAATTGGGCTTAATTGAAAATTATTTTGCACTTCAGAAATCAAAGTGCATTCATTTTTAGATAATTTAAAGATACAATAAATACAGTGTTTTATTTTTAAGAGAATAAATACAAGAGCCCCTGGATGCAACCTTTGTTAAACCATCATTGCTTTAAAACATATTTTCAGAGCGACTGAAAACAATTGACTGTATGAGCAAGATATTTACAAGAAACAATACAAACATAACCGTTCTTACAAATACACATTTAAGGACTTATTTTTAAATTCAATTAATTACTGAATTAATAAAAAGTTTTATATGAATAAGCTTTGGAAATAACTCAGCATAGTAAACAAGGCGTTAGAAAAGCCAAATAAAGAAAAAAATAACAGGAAATGTTGTCACAATGTTTAATTTTTATAAGTCTAAATTATCTTCAAGCAAAAGTGGTGCATTATAAGCTAAGCTACATTGTCAGGTTTATTTTAACCAATGACCTGAGGGAGAAATTCTGCTTGTTATTAGTAATATTTTTTGCATTTATTTTATTTTTTCCTTCTAATTCAGACATCCAATTTCCTCTCTACATCTGTAAACTTAAACACAAGACTAATGTCGTATTAGATCACCTGCATCACCTTAATTTTAAAGAATTAATCACTAATCACTTTTATTATCATGTCAAATAAACACAGATGTGAAAGGTGAGAGAAGATCTCTGGTTCATAGCCCCTCGCAGTTTTTATACACATCAAACGCAAAATATACACATTTACATATGTACACCTGCACCATCTGTTTAATAAATACAGGTTAAACTGTTAATGAAACAATGTACAGTAATTACACTACATTTCTTTTTTCAGTTACATTTATCATTAGCCACAACAACTTACATGTTTTATATGTAAAAATACTTTCATTAAAAAAAATAATTAAATGTACTAGAAATTGCTACACATGAAAAAAAGACTATTGTAGAATAATATGCTGCATATTGTGTGTTATTTTAAGAGCCAGAAATGAACCAGAATGCAAAGAAATGTTTATCACGCTACTGACACACTATACATGTATGTGAGTACATACAGTATATGTGCAAAGATTTTTAGACCCACATACCATGGGTTGTTGTTGTTGTTGTTGTTGTTTTAAAGAAAATGGAGGTGAATACTGCTTCTTGTATTGATATAGGGGTTTTGCATTGCATACCAGTATAGTACTAAAAGCAGGTCAAACACAATGTATTATCAGCCCTCAAGATATTTTACATTTACTGGAGGCTATTTTTATTTCTTAATCTTTTAGAATTAAATGTTGATGTATTTAGGATTTATTTGTTTATTTAGGAAAGCTTAGTGGGTAGCACTGTCGCCTCACAGCAAGAAGGTCCTAGGTATGATCCCCAGGTGGGTGGTCCGGGTCCTTTCTGAGTTTGCATGTTCTCCCCGTGTCTGTGTGGGTTTACTCCGGGTGCTCTGGTTTCCTCCCACAGTCCAAAAACATGTAGTCAGGGTAATTGGAGAGACAAATTGTCCACGACTGTGTTTAATATAAAACTTGTGAAAAGATTAACCTTGATTAATGAATAACCATGTGTCTGTCATAAATGTAACCATGACGTTAAAATCCTAATAATTAAATAAATACATTTATTAGGACAAGCATTTAACATCATGCATAACACTGGTTACATTCATAACAGAATTCAGTTTAAAAGACACAGTCATGGACAATTTTGTATCTCCAGTTCACATCACGGGGGTATGTTTTTTAAACTGTTGGAGGTAACCGGAACTCCCAGAGGAAACCCACTCAGACATATGGAAAGCATGTAAAGTCCACACAGGAAGGACTCGGACCGCTCAACCTGGGGACTGAGCCCAGGACCTTCTATGAGTTGAGCCACTGAGCCACCGACTCAAAATATGGAAGTTTATTAAGCTACAATATGGTGAGTTATTTGGATGAACGCTATATGTAAATATGGAGCGTTAAGAATGACCAAACATTCGCTTACATATGTATAACATGATTGCATGCATATAAGCACATACACAAGCAAAAAAAAATGAAGATGAGCGCACAAACAGAAGAGGCGGCTGCCTTAAAAGCCTTAAGGCAGCCTTAAATGAAATCATGTATTATTTGGCTTATTTTGAAGCGTTTACTGCTGGGAACACTTTAGTGAGTCAGACAGCAATAAAAGATTTAGACTCACCTTCCGGCTGTAGCCAGGCACCCGAGCGCCCCGGAACATGACTGTGCTCCCACTATAATTTTCCTCGTTTATCCCCAATCACACCATCCCTAATCAAATGAGAGCGATGCTCTACTTTTCTCTTCCTGCTGATTTGCGACGAGAATGTAAGTTCCGTGTTTTGTCTCAATTATGTTTGCAGTCTGCAGCAGCATCCCTGACAACATGAAGGCTCATCCGCTGAACCGAACGGCACTGGTGCTGACCTGGGATCGACCCATGATTGTATACCACCCACCCCTTTTAGGCTTCCTTGTCTCCTACAGCTGGGACAAGGATGGCATAGCCTTTGAGAAGACCTTTACCCAGACCAGTGAGCAGCATCCTGTAAGTGTCCAGTGGAAGGCCTCAAGAGAAAACACCATAACTGTATACACTATTGTTTGTGGCACATGTTTTTTTTTTTACTTAAGCAGATCATATTTAAGTTAAAATAATAACAGATAGCACAAATGATAAAACTAAAAATGTTTTTGGTTGTAACCATCTATGCATCATGGTAGGAAACTTAAGTACCCATGAAGAAACTCACCTGTACAATTTGTGAATCGAATCCAGAACCTTCTTTCTACAACCCAACACAGTGAATATTCCAGATCCCCACCCCAACAGATGCTCTGCTGATTTGAGATCTAGTGAACGTAAGAGAGATGTAAATGATTCCATATGAATTAAACCATTTGGTGGCTCATGCCATGTAAATGATCGCGTTAGATCCGTGAGGACCAAAACAATTTGACCAGATTGATCATGTGATCAGCCAGAATACCTTTCTACTGATTTCCAGTGTCCCTTTCCTCTAAAAAAAAACCCCCAAAAAACAATTGAGCCCTAACCGGCACATCAAAATTCAAGCCTACAGCATCTGCACCTTCTTAGGGTTGCCAGGCTTTCCATGCTGGTTGCTGAATCCATATTTATAACACACACGTACACACGTACATACACCTAAGGGATTCTAGACCAACGTGGACATTGGGACTTGTAAGTAACCCTGTAGGAAGCTCTGGATCCGACCCAGAATCATAAAGCCACCATCCGTGCCAGCACTTTCATCCTTCATTATGCTTGGTTGTATTTTCAGGATGGATTAACTACTAAAAAGTAATATCAGCTCAAATAATCTATCAGTTACTCTGCTAAAGCTTTAGGAAGCAGAGAAGAAACCAAAAGCAGCTCCTTAAGAAGAGTGGCTGAACCCCTGAACCTCTTAAAGAATCTGTGGGGTTTAATGAAATAGACAGTATGTGCTTTGTCTTACTAGGATTCTAATGAATGAGAGCTCCAATCTCTCCAGGCTGTCAGTCACTCTGCCAGATTGGTCTTCTACATGTGGTTTCCATGACAACGTAGAAGGACCCAGCAAGCCGAGGATACTTCCTCTGATAAAACCTGCCAATCTTTTTTTTTTTTCTTTTTTTTTTTTTGGCTCGACCGAATTAAATTCGGATTCAATTGGAAAAATCCACCCACCACCGCAAAAGCCCAATTACCGCTCCACTCCAACACATTCTGCTTCCCTAATCGTCTTTGCGTCACATTTACATTTTTATTTCAATTTGGGCATAGAATGCATAAGGGAGTCACGTCCGATTTTATTATATGAGATTCTCCTGAGCTCCGACCATTCTGACTGATGGGGTGTAATTGAATGAACAAGAGATTTCAAGAAATAAATGTAATTTTAGCCTGCACAATGCTGACATAAATTAGATTTTGCATCTACATTTCTGTCTGGGAAAATTACACTTTACAAATTCTTGTCAATCAGTGTCACAGCATAAAAATTTTAAATTGCTACAAATTTAAAATCAGTAACCACTTTTTATGACTTTCATATTATTATGGATTTGTTATCCTGGAAAATCAGTAAAACTCATTTGAAATCATGAGCTATGGGTGATGGAGAAACTAAATGAAATACACTATATGACCATTAGCTTCATAGACATCCAGTTTCAAAATCATGGCCATTTACAGGGTGGTGCCTGATGAAGTGGGTCTGTCGGAATTTTTATTATTAATTCAAAGAACAAAGGGCGTGAGGTCACATCACCAATTACTTTCAGCAAATTATGTCTTGATTTCTCTTGCTTGCGTGTGCAGGTCGAGTATCATGCTGAATCCTAGCATGACCATCCCCAAACTGTTACCAGAAACATGAAAGTGTATCATATTATGTTTGTGTGTATATATTTTTTTCATTACATGTATTTTATGTGTCTTCTTATGTCTGTGCTCTCCCTGTGTGATCCTCTTGTTTTTAACGTACAGACAGGAACGTAGTGAGATTCTAAAAAGTGATGAAGTTGAAAGAGTCTAAAGAACAATGTCTGAACCACTATAATGAGAGCCCAAAATGGATATGGATGAGTGTCCACCACAGTATGGGTCAAATAGATACCTGTCAACACAAATACCTCTCAACCGCTGGGTCAAGACTCTGTGTTTAAAATAAAAAAGATTCAATTTAAAAAAGAATATAATACATTTTACATTGACTTTATTTTACAATTAATTATACATATTACATTATTACCTTTTAAAAGCTTCAGTTTTAAAGGTAAATGCTATTAATTGTGATTAATTACTGGAAATTGTACGATTAATCGGTTAAATTTTTTTTTTTTGATTGACAACAAAAAAAATATATTCAAATCACGTGTTAAGAGATTAAATAAGTAATAAGAGTTACATGGGAGCCAAGTATAGACTAGTGATCAAAGTGTAAATACACTGCCTGGCCAGAAAAGGTCACTAACTGGATTAAACTAAGCAAATCTGTAAGGCCTCCCATTGGATAATTACTGCATTATTTAACCCTAACTGATGCAAAGAGTAGCTTTTCATTTGTTAACAACCATGTTGAAAGACACGTCGTGTGGAAAAGATGTTAATCTGTTCCAGAATGGTGAAATTATTGGCATGCAATAAGCCGTTTCTGAAAATCGGGTTAACTGTCCCACGCATTATTAAAAAGTGGAAGGATAGTGACTTGCAGGACATCGAATAACGAGCAAGCTCATGGTCAGGTGCCTTGACTTGCCATTCGCTTGATCTTTTCCCTTAATAGAATACAAATATTTGTGTTTTTCTTTCAGAGGGCAGTGATCACACACATGTCCCCAGATGTTCTGTATCTGTTTAGAGTACAGGCCTTGTGTCAGAAAGACCAGCGCAGTGACTTCAGCCAGACGCTTTTGTTTAGAGGTGAGTTTGAACAATGTTTTACCTCCTAAACATTGTATACAATACAATTTTGTTTCATTCTGCTTTTCTTTACATTGTACTGTTTCAGCCAACACAACAAGGATATTCCAAGGCACGAGAATTGTAAAAACAGGAATGGTGAGTTGTGTGACTGGTGAATTAACACGGTTTGATGTAATTATAACCTAAAATAACCCTGTCGCTTTCTCTCTTGTCTTTTTCTAGCCTACGGTGTCCCCAGGTTCCACAGCAGACATGGCTCCTATCAGCTCTGGCTCCTCCACCTGGTCTTCATCCGGCCTCCCTTTCTCATTTGTGTCTATTGCGACGGGTATGGGTCCTCCATCCAGCGGTGGCCCTACCACGATGGCATCCCTTGTCACTAGCACGCTACTGGCTGGTCTCGGTTTTAGTGGAGGGGTGATTTCTTCCCTCCCGGGATCCCTTTGGCCCACCCATTCACCCAGCTCGGGTCCTACCCCGACTCGCCAACCAGGTCCACCCACTTCAGAGCCCTCCAAACCTGAATCTAATACTCTACCCTCAGAAGAAGGAGCAGGAACCAAGGAGGATGAGGATGAGCAGAAACGAGAAGGAGATGAGAATGAGGATAAAACAGACGATAAGGAGGAAGAAAAGAAAAAGAAAGAAAAGAGTGAAAAGGTGGTTACTGACCAGGAGCAAAGTGAAGTTCAAGAAACGACTGTCCTTGTGTCAGCCCCACCCAGTAGAGAAAGAGGCAGAGGTGATGGGACCGTGAACACTGAGGCCTACACGGCGCCACCGGGTGCCACAGAGGATCGGACCTCCACTGCTACTCTTCGTTCTTCTGTGGACGATGCGACCCGTCCATTCTTGCAGTATAAAAATGACACGACGGACATGCAACTTGTCAGCATACCAACACAGTCCACAAAGCAGGCCGTTAAAGACCGGGATCACTGGCCTTTCTACATTCATACCGGTAGGTCAGCTACACAGAACCATACAAACCACAAACAGGAACATAGTGAGAGTCTAAAAAGTTATGCAGTGGAAGAGTCTATAGAACAACCAGTATAAACATATGGAGTCGTGTCCACCACAGTGGGGGTCAAAGAGAGAAAAAGCAAGGCTGGCACCCATTATACACAAATACCAGTCAACCACTGCCACCACAGGAGACTCTGGGTTTAATATTAAAAAAGATTCAATTAAACTAAAGTATCAGAATATAAATAATAATACATTGAGTTTATTTCACAATTAAATATACATATTAAATTAATACTTTTTAAAAGCTTCAGTTTTAAGGGTAAATGCTATTATTGTGATTAATTACAGCAAATTGTGCAATTAATTAGTTGATTATTATTGAAATCAATTGACAGCCCTTGTAAACAAACATAGAACATACATTCAAATCATTTGTAAACATATTATATAAGTACTGAGAGTTACATGGGAGCCAAGTATAGACTAGTGAAAAGTGCACGCTGTTGCACCTAATGAGCTGGAGATGGTATAAAACTGGGGAGCGGAAGTTCTCAGTAACGGCGACTCTCCCAAGTGTCAGCTCGCGGCCAGTGGCCGATGCCACACAGTGGAGCTGCCACTGGACGCCGTGGATCCAGTCACGGCTTGTGACTGATAGACGATAGATTGATAGGGCCGCCGTCTGCGTCTCGAGCCGGTGAGTGGTTCCCCGGGCGGGATCGTAACAGTTAGGTGTCCACTCCGGATACCCTTCCTGACACAAACCTCCCTATTTATCTGGACTTAGGACCAGCACTTCAATGCTCGGGTCTGTGCACCCTTGTGATTAGGGACCTATAGTACAATTGAGAGCACCCTGAGTAAATTCACGCTGACACAGGATGAACATGCAAACTCCACATAAAAAAGGACCCGGACCGACCCACCTGGGAATCGAACTCAGGATCTTCTTGCTGTGAGGGGAAAAAAATAAGCTCATGCAACAACTGTTTCACATTTGTGGGTTTTATTATCTGTGTAAAATGCTGAGTAAACTCTTCACATTTGTTTGTGTAGCACAGAACTCTAATACACCAGGCACCAGCATTATACACCTAGGGAAGAGTCTCAGTGGTGCCACTGAGGGCTGCTTACTGAATATGCCTTGTATTGTTTGTTGATAATCTTGGTAATCCAAAGGTTTTGGTGTCACCTTACAAAAGTCTTTTATTTTCTGCTGATTTGTAAAGACTCCTGACTTTATTAATCAAAATAAAATAAAGACAATGTTTTGATTATTTTTATTTATCTTAATAATTCACTTTTATTCCTTTATTCCCATTTTGTGTAAAAACAAAAATCATCCCACATTACATAAATGTGATGAATACAAATAAAGAAAGTGTCATCACATAAATAAACCGAGGCTTTATCTGTGTTCCTTCCAAACTTGGTATTTAAATGTTTTTTTTTAACTAAACAAGTTGCATAGCTTCTGCAATATCTGCTGTTTAATTGAATATCAACTTATTTTTAAATTCCCAAATGTTTAAGCTGTCTGAAACCATCATGAAAAGTCATGATGTCCAGTCAGGGTCACGGGAGCGCTGGAGCTCTTCAGTGGGTGCAAGGCACACAGAAACACCCTGAACAGTGCAAGTCCATCACAGGGCAGACACACATACACACCCCTTTACCTATTGGGCAACTCAGTCTCCATTTACCCTGATAATATGGGTATGTTGAAAACAACTCCACACTTAAAGGTCTCTAATTTACCTGGGGATCGCTCCCAGAACCTTTTTGCTGTGAAGAGACGATTCTACCCAGTTAGCCACTTTGCAGTCTGGCCTGTAAACCTGTATTTCTACATATGACAAATAATGACATTCTGTTATGTTGTATTCTAAAACAATATGACTCTATTAGTGTTTTAACTTTTTGTTGTTTCCATTACGGTTGTCTGGCACTCAGAACAAAACAACATTGCCAGGGATCCCACATCTTCATCGAATCGGACGGAATGGATCATCCCTGTGATGGTGGTATCGGCTCTTGCTCTCCTCTGCGTCATCATTCTGATGTCTGTCCTGGTATATTGGAGGTAAGCGCGAGAGAGGATTATCCAAAGCTCTTATGCACATTATATCTGTACCTGCGCTAGAGATTTGTGTCAGACATGTTACATTCTCAATAAATGTCTAATAATTTATAGCTGAAGTTAAATCTTTACTTTTTTTGGCCAAGTTAAGCAAGTTTCTGGCACCACCCCAAGTGTTGACACCTTTGATTCTTGATAGAATGAACAAAAACATCCATGAACAAACCACAGCCTTGACCAGGATTACAGGTGCAAGATTGAGGTCGATGGATGGATAGAAAGACAGAGCCAAAAAAGAGACCCATACATATATACATACATATGTCTAGAATTTCATCTTTTTTAAATTTGACAACTTGTCCAATCGTGCATGAATTCATTTTCATTTATGTGATCAGTTACAGACTTCAGTAGAGCTTTAAGGCTCTTTTGAAACAGGAGTTTCTTTTTTGTAGAGGCCTTGATTGTAATTCATAGGTTCTGACCATTTGGATGTATTTTCTCTCAGCATGAGGTGACTTTCAGTTTCATGTCGATTTAATATAAGCTACCACATGGTGACATTAAAAAACAAATAATAAATAATCTAGAGAATGGAAAATACAGTCACAAATCACAAATTTGTGATTCTCTATATGGGCTCAAAAATGTTCCTACTTCACCAACACTACCCCCTTCATAAGCAATGTCTGAGTTACACTTTCAAACTGGGCTTGAAATCTCAGTGTTCTGTTTGACCTTCTATTCTTATTTGAACCACCTGTGAAGCCTCTGTCCAAAACATCCTTTTTTTTCTTCTCCGCAATATTACCTGTCTTTGAGGTGGTGGAAACACACCTTTGTCACCACCCGTTTGGGCTATTGTAATTCCCTTTTACATGGACTTCCCGCCTCTGTCCTCTGCAGACTTCAAAATGCTGCTTCTAGGGTCTTGACATTTACCTGGAAATTTGACCTTATCATCCCTGTCCCTAGATGTAGGTTGTCCACCATGGGCGGCAGAACTTAGCATTGCCACCACAGCACTCTGGAACTCTCTGGCGTCGACTCTCGGCTCTATTTCTTCACTTTTTGAATGTGTCTATAAAGACCTATGTCTTCTCACGACACTTCTTCTATATGCTGAACCCAAGTTCACACACTTCTTTTTTGTTTTGTTTCTAGTTTCTCTTATGAATTTCTTTTACTGTTCAGCAACCTTGAGCATGGTGAAAGGCGCTATATAAGTAGAACTTACTTTTATTAAGATTACCTTGGTTTATACTACTTTTACAATGGTGTGCAGACCTTGCATTTGACTTTAAATATAACGATCTGTAGAATTAATTTTTGAGATTAAAACCCTCATCCTTGTGCGGGTGGTGATGATAATGATAATTGTGGCTGATGTAGGCAACAGTAAATCATCACCAGAAGTTTTGCATCCTGCCCTGTCACATGCTCAATCATTCATAAGAGTGGAGGATGCAGAGCCCCAATGACCCGTGAGATTTCAGGGGGAGAAACCAAGCTGTGTTCCAATCTGCAAGGAGTACGCACCAGCTGAGATGACTTGAGCGAGCTATTAAAGTGCAAAGAAATATAGAATATTAAAAACAGACATGCGGAGCAATGATGAATTATAAAGTTGTGATTTTGAGATTTATTTTATGTTTATTTAAACTGAAACAGTAGTCAAGTTTAATCAGAAGGACATTTGGAGGAAATTTACAGGAAATTGAAAACACAGTTTTTATTATAAAAGGTATGGAGCTAGGGTTAGGGTAGGTGAGACAGAAACAGACAAACAGGTGTTTATAGGTTAGCATGAGTAGACAGTGTTCAATGGGACTGATCTGTTAACTCATATAAATACTGGATCTTTTCAGTCCGGTGTTTCTTAAAGTTGTTTGATTTGTTTAATGTAAACTCATTTTTCCAGCCATATTTGATATTTATTTTTTCTTTATATTTCATATTGAACAAAAGGATGCCACATATTCATAAATATAATCCAACGTAGGTAAATAATAAATGTTGGTTTATTTATTGCTTGTAAAAATATTACTCATCTGATATGTTGAATGAAGTGGCTTACATTGATTTTAAATAACCCCCCAAAATTCCAGAGAAATAAAACTATGAACACCACACATGATGATGCCCAACAAGTTCATGGTTAGGTGTCCAAATACTTTTGCCCAGTAAGTGTACTTTTTCATCACATCTCTCTCAAAAGTATACAAGGTTGCAGTGGGGGCAATTCACTGGGGATATGTAAGAAACCCCCTCGTCCAACCATCATAGAGCACACAAATACACACGCATTCCATTATAGGGCGATTATAGTGTCTCTAGTTAACCTGTCTGCATGTTTTTGGACTGTGGGAGGGAACCAGAGGAAACCCATACAGACAGGGAGAACATGCAAACTCCATACAGAATGGACCCTGACAGTTTTGTCTATGGATCAAATCCTGTTTGCTGTAAGGCAACAGTGCTAAAATTTGAATGCATAAAGAAATGAAGTTTTTAGGGAGGTCACCATATTTTTTTCTCTTTGAGTCTTTAATGGGGAATTTAAATCAGATCTGTTTGAATAAAATTGATACATATCTCAGGTTGTGATGGGGAGATGGAAAATGAATAATGCATTTAATCACATGTAATCATGTAAAATCCACTTTCTGGTTTAATGATACTACTCAGGCGAAGTCCTCACACAATAAACAATATGAGACGAGAATTTTGTCATTATCTGTGTGCACCTATTTTGGCGGTCTCATCTCTGTAATAGGCAATAGACAATCTAAGCGGTGAAAGGAAGTTAATAGTCAACTGAATGAAATTGTGATTTACTTTATAGGCTTTTCAGGATTTAATGAATAATTATGTTATGAACGAGCAGAACAGAAGCAGATGGCGATTTGGATAAACCCAAGACAATGTGGAGTACATTTGATCGGTCATTAAAATGTCTTAAGTGTTTTGTTTTGTATAAAGCGTTATTGCATATTAACAAGGATGCTTAAGACTAGGATTGTGTCTGAAAAACCAGCTAGATCTTGATAGAGCCGACTATTAGTGTTTTACAGTCTTTTAGTATTCTTTAATATGCAATTAAAGGGAAGCATTAGCCTGCATTAATTGCAAAAAACAACTATGGAGCACTCAGCTTTGGTGCGCAGCAGTAGCATATCAGAACTGACATCTTAAACTGGTGAGTTTGAATCTCGGCTCTGCTACTGGCAGACCTGAAACCTATACCAGCAGTGGTTGGCTTGTCCGTGGGTGAGACAGAAGGATTAATAGATTTATAATCAGCCTGCTGTGTGTAGATGAAAAGAAGTGGTCGGCTACTGCAATCATGCCAGAGGGGCTTTCTTGGTTCTACTTAGTCAGGAATGAATGTCAGAAGCGGTAAATGCAGCAGAAAAGTCAGGTAATAGGTTAAAATAGGTTGGGAGGAAAATTGGGGAAAATGCATTAAAAACTCTGGATGACACATAACTTTTAGGATGTGTGTTGTTCTGTGCCTTGTATATTTCTGAAGCCTGTCCAGTATAGACAGAATAGACTGAGGTCTGTTTGTTTATTATGTTTTTAACATAAATACTGTAAATACTAATTACACACATTTCATTTTCACCTCCCCACCTGGGGATCGAACCCAGGAACCCAGGACCTTTTTGCTTTGAGGTGACAGTGCTACCCACTTAGCCACCGTGCCGCCTGGTAGACCGAGCTTACTGATAACTCTCTACTGAACTATTGCTGAACTTCCACGTGACATTGTATTTGGTTGGATTTACTTTTTGTATATTTGAGTTTCTAAACAGTCTTTAATTAACGATGTTTACTTTTGCGGTTTTCCATATCAGAGAGAGAAAACTTATATAATTGTGAATGCAAATTCACCAGCTTGCTGTGTTGGCTGGAAAGAAGCTCTAGTGTGGCCAAGGTGAAAGGCTAATGAGGATTTATGTGGGCTGGAATCCATCTGGATGGTTTAACTCGCAGATGCTGAGAGACACAGCACTTGGCATCTCGTGTGCTTGTTTTCAAGCCTGCGTGTTTGATTTCTTTTGATGTGACAATTGGATTTGGAAAAAAGCACATTAACCCTTTAAAATGGCAGGCTTTGTGAGAATTATAAAAAGTTATTTGTTGTCAGTCATCGTGTGTTTGTCATAGACAAAAAAGTAGGATGAACGCGGCTTCTCAATAGCTTTTGGATAATATCACGGATAGGATGATCCAAATATCCATGAAAAGGATGTTAAACATGCCCTGATTTATCCTTCTGATCTGCAAGGCTTTGACCTAAAATCCTACAAACTAATATTGGGTGGGTCCCTAGGATGCGACTTAGAATGCCTCTTCTCAAGGAACCTGTTTGTGGGGAGTTCGGCATTTTCTTTTTGTCTCTGAGTGGGTTTCATCCAGGTACTTTAGTTTCATGCCAGTTGGCTGATTACCTATTGCTATCATTTCACAGCAATACGGATCTGTGTTCGATTCCTTGGATAGGCTACCAGAGGTCTTTCTGTGTGTACTTATTTTCCTTGTGTCCATGTGGGTTTCCTCCTGGTGCTCCGCTTTCTTTCACTGCAAGTCCAAAGACATGCAGTCAGCTTAATTGGAGGTAATAAAAATTGGCCTAAGAATCGGGCAGGTGGCGCTGAGTGATAAGTCGCTATCACTCCAGGTTTGAGTCTCGACTCTTCTACCGGTTGGCTGGCCGCCCTCGTACTGGCTGATGCTTTTAGCTGCTAGGGTGGGAAATTATTGGAGTAAAGTGGTGCAACTTAATTCAAAACACACACACCGAGACCTGAGTAAATGCATTTTGTTATATCTTGTACATCCAGCAAAGTGTGAGTGTATGAGAAAGGGTTAGCACACATCAGAGGGACAATCTGTCAATCAGGTGGACCCCTCCTCGGTCACCACTAGGGGTCCCCAGCAGCGGCTTGAATGTGCTAACCTGGGAGATAAAATGCAAAATAGATAGGTGTATGAGTGTATGTCTGCCCAGTGATAAAACACACAATGATTGAATGTAACTCTTTTCCACTCTGTGTGAAATAACTGTCTGTGTTGTTTCTGACAAGTGCTTGTTAATTCTCCGGACCTACTTTGACCCACACCAAACATAAAACACTGATTTTCAATTGCCTTTATTGTCTATTTGTAAAATATGTCATTCTGAGTTTGCAAGCATGCATCCCTGCTGAAATCCAGTGCAGGCAACCCCACACAGATAAAACCATAAATCGTTTCATAGGGGGAGTTGTTAGGACTGATGAGCTTTGGGGGGTGATCCCCAGGGTCCACGTCATCTGCACCCCCTTCTTGCTCTCTCCTTTCTCTTAGCCCTCTGTTTTTCTCTTTTACGTCTCATCTGAAGGATGAATTGGATCTGCTCTTTGCTCTGCATTAGGTACAGGTATGATTCGACCATAAAAGCTTTTCTGGTTGTTTTGATGCTTTTAAAAGTATGCTGGACTTACGAGTGAGTGCTTAGAGATGAGCATTGTGACACAGCTAGCTTTACTGAGTCACACATCGGGATAGAAATTATTTCTGATGTAGGGAATTAAAATGCAACACACTGTACTTGTCTTCAGTGCTTTTATAAAGAGCTTTGTGTGTTAGATATGCTGCTTTTTCAAAACAACTTTTTTTCATTCATACTTTCATTTATTGCGTGTTTTACCAACGTTTTATCCTGATTCACTGGACACGAGCGCCACAAACGCCATGGACTGGCCACCACACACACACAATTATCTTGACTGCATATCTTTGGACTCTGGAAGGAAACCGGAGCACCCAGATTATTTCATCCAAGAACTGAACCCAAGATCTTTTTGCTATGAGCACCCAGAGAGAGCAGTGGGACTTTCCGCTAGCATGCCAGTGCTGAGATTCAGAACAACCTGGTTCATCTGGGTGCCACCCTAACCACTAGGGTGCACAAATCAGTACACTGTAGTGCTGGCCCAGATAAATATGGAGATTGCAACAGGAAGGGCACCTTGTATACAAAAACTATGCCAGTGGACCACAATCCACTGTGGTGACTTTTGCTTTTGAACAATCGTTCGCTATGAGGACACACAGGACAGGATGTTTAACATATTTTATGTTGTTAACTGTATCCTAATTTATATTAAGATATACAAAAAAATCGTGGAAAAAAATTAGAGACAAAGTTTCTCCAGTTACACAATTATTGGATATGTTTTTGACTAAAGCAAGCAATGTTTTATTCCAAAAACTAAATTAAGAATTAGAATAGAATAAAACAACACTGCTTATTTTGGTCAAACACATAACCAGAAATATAAGCTAAAGTAAACTTTCCTTAACTTTATTTGGAGGATTTTGGAAGTTTTTTACAGCTTTAGTCACATTTCTGAAGGAAATTGTGTTCATTTTAAAAAATTTCCTCCACAGAATGTTTGCTGTTAAAATAATGATAAAAATGTACTGTTAAGTTGATTAGGCACTACAGAGAGATTGTTGTCAGGTGCTCTATTAACCTGAATGCTATCTGTCTTTGTTAGGAGAGCTTTCTGGAGTAGTCATCTGTACCTAGAGGACTGGAACTCTCCTCGAGTAATTCATAATGAAAGCTTACCTGCCCTCTTCATACCTGGTGAGTACAGAAACTCAAGCATACTCATATACTGAATGCACATGCACAGTATTAGAAAGTTAATAAAATTAGGGATTCAAAATGGGTCATCAGAATGTGAAACATGGTCATTCTATTTATTATTTAAAAAATGTTTTGGTTGAGGGTGTAGCCCCTGATGCACAGCTACTTTTATATCATCACATGAAAATCCTCTTTTCCTTAAGGCTTCTTTGAGCAGCCTAAAATGGAAATCAGGCTGCGCTAAATACGAGCTTCAATTCCACCTCCCCTATAAAAGTGCAGAAACTTAATGAAAATCTCTCGTACATCAAATTCATTTAAAAATCATTTGTTCTCACTGTATTCCTAAGGTTCTGACAATGGCAATATCTTGCTTGAACACACACAGTGTCAGAATAAATGTTAAAACAATGCCACCCAAAACTGTGAACACAAGGCAGATCAATTTATTCCTGCTGTATAAAAATATAATTATAAATTCTTAGATTATTAAACCAAACAATATTTTGTAAAAATGGTTTGGTAACATTTTTATACTCTGATTCCTGTTGCATTGCTCATATATGTGGTTCTGTGGCAGTTGTAGCCTAGTGGTTAAGGTACTGGACTAGAAATCAGAATGTCTCCCACCTCTGCAAGTTTGTTACTGTTGGACCCCTGAGCAAGGCCCGTAACCCTTGATTGCTAAGACTGTATACTGTAACTCTAATGTAAGTCGCTTTGGATAATGGTGTCTGCTAATTTCTGAAAATGTTAATGTAAATGCAGGTGCTAAGGTACTGGACTAGTAAGTCACTAGATGAGCTCTTGAGCTAAGACAACAGTATTGTAATTCAATTTGCTGAATGCCTGAAATGTAAATGTATGCATCTTTTTTTTTGGCCAGTAGTGACTTCATGCTAACCAGCATAGGCTGACAAAGTGCATAGTGTACAGACTAGTACACCCAAACTGTACAAATGAAAAAATAATTGTGTTTTTTCCTGTGCAGGATGTGATTTATAGCAGACATGTTTTTTTTTTAATGTTTGATATCTCTATATCTACATCCTTTTTATTTTTAGCATAAGTCAAGAGCTTTTTGTTCTGACCTTGACTATGAAACCACCGTCACATAAACTCTATTGTCATAGACAGTTTTACTGATAATCTTGAAACACAAAGTTGTTTAAAAACTACTTGTGATTCATCTATGGTCTTCTTTCTAAACTGTTAAAGACCTTGCTAGATTTTCTCACAAAAATGCATGTAGCTTGGTCTAATGAGCACAGACAAACTAATCTTATTTGTATTTACAAGAGAATTAAGTAGCTGTAGTCAGTTTCAGTCACTAAGAAGGGATTAGCTTGTGTTTAATTAGCAATGTTACATGTTATGCTACAGCAAATTAGGTTGCTGTTTGTCTTTTTTATCTAGCATAATAATTTGATTTTATAATAAATGTATCAGATTCCTGAATACATTTTGGTTCATTTATTTACTGAAAACATACCGGAAGAGATTTTTCATCAGCACCGCTGGATGCCAATGGTAGTGGCTAGTGCAGTTAACCCCTGAGCCACTCAAGAACCATAAACATCTCATGAAGGATTATGGGAGAATGGTTCCTCTCTAGGTTCCTCCCTGTCATTTTTATGGAGTTTTATTTTATAATAAATCTCAGTTAATTTATTTTTAAAAAATAGACAGTAGCACATTTGTAATATTTCATTATATTATCATTTTTCTTTCGGGCTGGGAAGGCTGTGCTGTGGGTAAGTGGGCAGCATTGTCACCTTACAGCAAGAACCTGTACAGCTTCAATTCCCAGATAGGGCAATGCGGATCCTTTTTGTGCCCCGTCCATAGAAAAAGATAGCATCACTTGGGACATAAACCCTGGATCCCAGTGGTCGTGGGTTAGCGTGATTCACCTCTGTGCCACGTGAGCAGAGAATCATTGAAATTTCAATACTTTCATGCCATACATACCCATACAGGATAATGGGTGTCTGGTTCCTCAAGGCTTTTCCTGGTAATTTTAAGTGTTCTTTGCCATGGTCGCCTTTGGCTTGCTCAATAGTTGTTTTGAGACAATGAATAAGGTAAAAAGCGCAATACAAAAACATTTAACTTGGCTTGACTTGATTATCTCCATTTTTGACATCAGCTCTACTGTACGCTAGGTTTTCAGAATATCAGTATTTAGCTGTTGTGTTTAAACCAGCCCGCATACACACACATGCAGAGGGAGCATATTTCAATTTAGAAGATGCAAAGTGTAGCATGTTTTAAAATATTATTAAATGCAAGCGCTTTTTAATGGTGCATTCATGCAGTTGATGGTGTTGTTAAATTGGCCAGCTGCTGCTGGTATGAACCTACTATCTATCCTGCTGTTTTTCTGCTCTCACCCCTGTCTTTTCTTCTTGCTCTCTTCTATCAGCACTGACAAGCTTATATAGCTGCACACTTGGAGAGTAAAACAAGCCATTAAGCTTTACAAGTACATCGTTTTCAGGTGATAGTTTAATGTCTCCATAATAAAGAACCAGCACTATTAAACTAATGTGTGTGTGTGTGTGTGTGTGTGTGTGTGTGTGTGTGTGTGTGTGTACTTGCAT
>JAYDZG010000043.1:7984195-7996123 GCA_034509265.1 Microcambeva bendego
GCTCTTGTTAAAGGGGGTGCTGGAGGGAACTTAGAACTAATGCAATTACTGCCTTCTGGCTAATTGATTAAAGGGATAATGTGTTGCTTGGGGTGTGTCTCTCCATACACAAAGCTGATCCACATATGCTCTCGTCTTGTGCAGGTTAAAAGATACAATTGCTATTGCACACATGCCTTAGTGGGTGGATAATGGAAAACAAATATTGTTATTATTAGTATCATTATTAATGTTATCAGTTTTCATTTTTTATTACTTAATCTTCCATATAATATTTTCACCTGCTGCCTTGATTTCTTTTACACAGAGAAAATGTGATCAGTACTGGCCCTCAGAGAACAGTGAAGAATACGGAAGTATAGTGGTGACGCTAAAGAGCACCAAGATGCATGCGTGGTACACCCTACGCCAATTTCACATACGCAACACCAAGGTCAAAAAGGTCAGTGACTAGATTCAGAAAATAAGCTCATATTGTATATATGCAAAAATGTATGTGCAAATTGTTAACCTGCCATAAAAATAAAATATTATTATAGTTATTATTAAGTTCGCATGGTGGCTAGATGGATATACTGTCGCCACTCTGCAAGAAGTTCCTCGGTTTGATCCCCAGGCGGGGAGGTCCGGGTCCTTTCTGTGTGGAGTTTGCATGTTCTCCCTGTGTCTTTGTGGGTTTCCTCCGGGAGCTCTGGTTTCTTCCACACAGAATTGTCCTAAAGGTACCTAGCCACTAGGATGCACAAACCAGTGCTTTGTAGTGCCGGTCCCAAGCCTGGAAAAATAGGGAGGTTTTGTCAGGAAGGTCAAGTCAGTGATGCTGACAACGATCCACTGTGGTGAAGAAAGTTAGTTATTATTATAAATATAGTTTTTTTTTTATTAATAATATTTCTATTTTTGCTAGTATTATTATTATTGTTATTATTCATTTTATAATTACTGTTGTTATTTTTGTTGTTGTTATTATTATAATTATTATGCTAGATGCCCAATTTGCTCATACTTTATTGCATAGTGTATATTGCATAAATACAGGTTGTACATTCACTACACCCTACTCACTTTATTTTTATTTCTAGTTCTTCTTAGAGGCCAATAATTTCCCTCGTGGTCAAAGTATTTATTTATCCATCCATTGATTGTCACTGAATTGTCTTTATTATTTTCTTTTCTCTTTATCCCAGGGGCAAAGGGGAAGACAGAATGAAAGAATAGTTGTCCAGTACCACTACACACAGTGGCCAGATATGGGCGTCCCAGAGTACACGCTACCGGTACTCACATTCATCTCCAGATCTTCTGCAGCTGTGGCTCCACAGTCTGGCCCACTGCTTGTTCACTGCAGGTATGATTCACTGTAGAACTATAAGTAGGTTTAATGCCAAGTCAGTCTGTAAGAAAGTGAGTTTTCTCTTCTTTTTGTTGCCTGGCTCACTCTCTCATTCTTGTGTAGTGCTGGAGTGGGCAGGACAGGCACATATATCGTAATTGACAGCATGCTTCAGCAGATAAAGGAGAAAGGCACAATCAATGTGCTGGGCTTTCTCAAACACATTCGCACCCAGCGTAACTACCTTGTGCAGACAGAAGTGAGTATGCGGGTATAGAAGTGTGTGTGTGTGTGTGTGTGTGTGTGTGCAGACCTGTCATTGGATGCATTAGCGTAAAAAAGTGGAAAGACCAGAGAATAACTTTTTTAAGCAAATCTGTTTTACTGGTTAAATGATTTAAGTTGTTCTGAATCAAGTCCAATTAGAAAGTCAATAAGGCCTAAGTCAATGCTGCTGACAAACTTGTCTTAAAGGTCTGTTGATGTTTTTTCTTGTTGTATGTGTTCTACAGGAGCAGTATGTGTTTATTCATGATGCCTTAATGGAGGCAGTGCTTAGTAAAATTACAGAAGTTCCTGTTCAGCAGCTGCACAGTTATGTGAAGAGCATCCTCACACCCAGCTCTAATGGCAGTACTCACTTGGAGAAACAGTTTAAGGTAACACACCTCTATGAGGCACTAACCCAGGCCAAGGTGGCACCTATCACCAGGCCCCTCCATCACATGTGCAATAGCCAAGCACTTCTGTTCACCTTACACAGGGATCAGTATTGCTTACACACTGATCTTTATTGTTTGTCTGCAAACACCATCAACCAGCCAGACCAGCCAGCCATAGGAATCACATCAGCCATCTTTTTTACAGACATAGCTGATCATGTATTTTCAGGTGCCCGACTGGCTTATAGAAGTGTTGAGTTTCAAATTTGATGGCTCAAAACCTGTGGGTCAAGGTGTTTTAACATTGGGCCACTCGAGCAGCCATTGTTTGAATTTTAGAAAACTCTTTCTGTGTAATGTAAATCAGTCATATCATTTATAACATGGTTGGACAGAAAAGATGAAAAAAGACAAGAACGTACATTACTAAAATCATAACATGATTAAAATGTAATTCATATATAAGATATACATCAATCATGTGGAAAGGTTGATGTATTAAATAAAAATAAATAATAATAGTAATAATTTGGTTTAACACAAAGTGTGTGTATTGGGGGGTAGGCTTAAGGGGCTCTCGGAATTGTGTAATTGTGCACATTGCAGTCATAAGCAGTGTGATGCACGTTTTTTTTTTCACGATTATCACTAGTCAACAAAAGGCAAATTTAAGATGCAATTACCTCAACTGCTCAATGTCCTTAATAGTTTATTACAAAAACATGCACACACTAAATTGTGAGTCAGCATAGTGGGTAATTTTGTACTTATTATCTTCATGATGATCTGCTGATAACCGTGTTATAATGGAATTCATTTTAACTTCCGATCTCATTTGCTACCAGGCAACATTAAGGATGAACAACCACTAACACTGGAAGAAAATTGATAAAAAATTGAAATAGGGACAAAATAAAATAGTTTTCCTGATTCAAAGCACAACCGTGCTTAAAATGATTCACACTTGGATGATTAGTTTTGTATCTGTTGTGTTGCAATGATAACGTGCTGGCTACTGCGGCTTATACTTGTATTTAATGTATGCCAAGCGAATTCAGGACAAAAGTAACAAAAAAAATCATCAAGGGCAAACAAACTTTTTTTTGCTTTATTATTTCATAACAAATACTATTTTGTTTAATTTTTAATATACAATACAATATAGCCTTACCTTACATAACAGTAAAATAATTATTACAATTAAGTGAATCCAACTTAAATAGCAACAAAACCAATTAAATAACCATATTATATAACTGAGTTTTAAAGCTTACAGATTTGAACTGGTACACCAGTGTTTATTAAAGAGAGAGAAGGTTGTAAATGTAATTTGGTATTTATTAATAAATCGGTTGTGGGAACTTAATATTAATAAAAAAAATAGTTTAGACCATTTAGTCAACCAACTTTGTGAAGCAAACCTGTGAGTGAACAAACAAGTTAATTTACCATGTTGAGACCTACAATTGTTGGATAAATACCAGGTTAGTTCATGTATGACTAGTTTATAAAAGTATACCCAGGTAAATAATATAAACATTGACATATTAACTGTTTTAGCCTTGAATGAGGAATCATTTGTCCATCGTTTTCACAATGTGCAGTCCTAAGCATTCCACATTTCTCTTTATGTATACAGGGTTTGTCATGTGTGAATTGATTTAACCTGATAAAAATCAAGTTTATCCTGACACAAAGCTGTGCCATCACAGCTAAATAAAACAGCTTCACATGACATTGTCTTGTCTGTACGTCTTTGTTCAGACTTACTGTGGTCTTGCTCCTCCTGGTGGTCATTTTTATATTTATCTCTTCAGATGCTAATGCATGGCAATGGCCAGGACTGTTTCAGTGCTCAGAAAGACTGCAACAAAGAGAAGAACCGTAACTCTTCGATGGTGCCATGTGAGTTTTAATGACCCTTTAACATTATTGACAGTATTACAAATATGTGCACTTATCAATCATTCTTCATTGTATTCTAAGGCATTTAACAGGTGATGGGGTGGGGTGGGGTGGGATGGGATGGGAGGGATGGATGGATGGATAGATAGATGATGCTTTATTGATCCAGGAGGAAAGTTAAAAGTCTAAGTGGGTAGCACCAGCAAGGTTTGGCATATTCTCCCTTTGTCTTTGTGGGTTTCATTCGGGTGCTCCAGTTTCCTACCACAGTCCAGAAAAATGATGTGAGGTGAACTGGAACTACAAAATTCTCCAAGACTGTGTTTGATATAACCCTGTGAACTGATGAATTGTGTGTAATGATTAACTAGCATTTACATCATGAATATTTAAAGTGTAAAACGTGAAGTTCAAATCTTAATACACACAAACACACACTTAAAAATGTACAGTTGGCAAAAAAGTGTAACATAAAAAGCCACAAATGAAAAAAGTCACACTAGTTATTTTCAAGAATGGTTCTGGTGAGGATATGGGAGTCAAGTAGAACCATGTCTATAAATTGGGCCCATTTGACAACTTAAGCATGAAGTTATTTCAGTGAATCAGTATTTGTAGTGTGTGAAAATTCATCTTGATGCTGAAAGCTAAAAACAGTCATTTCAGTGATGAACAGTGCAAACCTGTACATTTATCACTGCATGTATAGTAATAATAAATCACAAATGCAGTCTGGAGTGCTGTACAAGAACTGACCTCTGTGGACCTGCGCTAATAGTGAAAATCCCACTGTTCCAGTCCATCATTATTTAACATTTGATTGTAACACATAAGTGCATGTACTGTGCATGTACTGTGAACCCTGCTAAAGAGAATTGTTGTGAAACTTTAACCAATGACCTTGCTTGCCGAATAGCTGTGACAACATGTAGTGTGTCATGTAGATATAGAGAATCCAATCCCATACTGATGTTTAGGTAAACTATAGCTTATGAAGGCATGTGTTCCAAAATTAGAGTGTACATTTACATTTTCATCGGACAGGCTTGGATATATAATGCGTTACAAAGATCTTATATTGAACAAAAGCCACCTGTTTGATCCAAGTAGCTTTCTTATTTTCTATTCACCATCACTTCATAAACATATCTTTGCAGCTGTTTTATTTCCTGATGTAGTAAATCAGATTTTCTTTGCACAGCGGAGCAAGCTCGAGTCACACTCTCTCCTCTCCGTGGAACAAAGAGCACAGACTACATAAATGCTTCTTACATTACGGTACACACATTTTACAACACAATCCGTGTATTATGTGTATTGTAACCCAAATCGATTTTCAGAACGCAGATGTGTGAATAGCAATGGTTTAAAATAACAAGTAATGAAAACAATCTATGCACATTAGTTTGGACTTTTTATTAATTCTTATAATTAATGTAATTTCATTATTTGTGTATATTTTCAGTTGCACATTAAATGATGAGGCTGGTTTTATTTATTATAGGGTTACTACAGGAGCAATGAGTTCATTATTACCCAGCATCCCTTGCCCCATACAACCATGGACTTTTGGAGGATGATCTGGGACCACAACGCTCAAGTCATTGTCATGCTGCCGGACAACCTCAGTCTTGTGAGTAGTAAGGGTTAGGGGTGAATGGATCAATGTCTTTCATGGATTTTCCCCTTGAACCTAATTAATAACAGTTTGCGGAAACCCCTGCAATTTCGTGGTAATCACGAATATCATCTGCATTTTTTAATGTTTGTTTTTATGGCAATGTATAATTTTTGATTAATTATTAAGAACTGTATAATTTACTGATTTTCTAACATAAATATTAACGTTAATTCCTCTACATTTACCCAACTTATACCAAAGAAAACATGCTTGCATCAATGACAGTACGTACCTATAGGTGTTACATTGGTACAGCGATATACGCTGGTATGGGGTAAGTAGAGTAATAAAGTAATGGAGATCGCTAAAGTGTTTTTACCCCAAAAGATAACCAACGGGACAAGTGGAGTCTCATATTTACTAGTGAAGTGTATATTAATGTGCGAAAAGATATACAGTTCTGTATACAGGTGCCAAAAGAAACAAACTATTTACAAATGTTTATCTATTTACAAGTGAAAAACTATTTACAACAGATGACATACAATGAAAAAGCAGCAAGTGATCACACAGAGACACTCAGATTCAACTGAAAACACCTCACGAAGTTCTCATTTTGTAAAAATGCTTATATTTAATAAAGATCTCTCATTGGTAATTTCAGATTTACTTTTATGCCAGCTTACATTAAAAATGGATTTCAGAAATCATAATGGCCCTTGAATGTTGTTTCTTTAATTTATTTTTTTGCATTACCAAATTGTCAATCAGAAAAGGAAAACGTAAAATCACTTCTACTGTAAAACTACAAAACAGAAATCATGATATTTTATAAATTAATTTTTCATTAATGAACTGAACTTGAGTTTTGCTGTATAAGTGACTAATGCAGTCAGTAGTATAAATATTTAGTGGAATATTTCTTGTCCTTTATGAATGCAGTTTGAAGAACATGATAATTAAATGTCAGGTTCAGTCTATACACTCTTAGTTGATATTATAGATTTATACTGTTAAATGCAGAATGCACATAAGGCCTTTTAAATAAACAAGGTTGCATTTTTACAGTACATCTACAGTTTCAGCACTGCTACTGTGTCTTTGTTAATATGGCTTGTTTATTCCCGCAGACGGAGGACGAGTATGTGTACTGGCCGAGCAGAGAAGAGGCCATGAACTGTGTGGCGTTCACCGTCACACTAATCAACACTAATAAACTCTGTCTGTCTAATGAAGAGCAGCTCATTATTCATGACTTTATTCTGGAAGCTACACAGGTATGTTAAACACTCTCACAAAAACCCTGCCTCTGCACATTAAACAAATATTTACATTTTTAACACTTTTATCCAAAGTGACTTAAGGTACTGTGACAGTATATTGTCTAAGCAATTTAGGTTTAAAGTGTAAAGTGCTCAAGGGACCAACAGTGGCAGCCTGTCAGTGGTGGAACTAGAACAATTTTGACAATTTCATTATTAGTCTGGTAACTTAACCACTCTGGTATAACTATCCAAATTGTTTTTATTTGTTTAGCTAATATAAAAAATGTAGATGTGGTATACATATTACACCCCCCTGCTTATTGTCATTGCCCATTTGTTACACTAAATGACTTCACCCTATTAAACTATAAAAGGGAACTTTTTATCCACACATCATTGGTTAACTTTTAGCAGCCATGACTGCAACAACCTATAATTTGATATCCTTATTAGTATAAATTTTCTGGTTTTGGTCATACATATCAGTCCTGACATTTTATTCTAAAAATTACAATAAACCCCACTTTATTTTGAGTTTAATAATATGAATTTTACTGTCACATGAAGGACTGTAAACATGTGAATTTGTGAAAGAAACACTGTTTTCAATGGTTTTCAATGTGATATCTGTGCTGTCAGAATCTCTGCTATTTCTCTTCCTCAGCATTATTCTCCCACTACTCTGTCTTTTCTAAAAATATCCAAATGCAACTACAATTGTCAACCTGTACAAATTTGAACCCTGCTATGAGAATGTTTAAACTACACTGCATTTGTACTAGCTGTGTTGGGTTATTAATTGCTTACTTATTGTGCAAATATTCGTTATGAACTTTAAATAGAAGTAATTAATAAATCTAAACAATTGGACAGTGGTAGGATAGAGCTTGGTAGTATATTTTTAATCTTTCAAAATGTTGAGGGTTTGAATCCAAGCTCTGCCATGCACCCACTGTTGTGCACTGTTGTATTATACACATGTATATTCATTATGGCAAAAAAAGACATTCTTTTACTGTGTTCTTCTTGTTGTAAAATGAAAATAAACATCCAAGATCTGTTCTTTCTCTTTAATTTTAGGATGATTACGTGCTTGAGGTTCGACATTTCCAGTGTCCAAACTGGCCTGACCTCAGTGCTCCTGTGAGCCACACACTGGAGCTCATTAATCTCATTAAAGAGGAGGCCATTAGCAGAGACGGTCCCACTGTTGTACATGACGAGTAGGTGTCTGCATGCTTTCTCGAGAAGGGTGTCAAAACATAAATAAAACTAATCCCATGACTTGTGTTGAGTTTAAATTACCATCTAATGTACATCTCTGGTGGATTTTGCAACCCATCAGATAAACTTAATTCAAAGGTTTGTAGTAGTAGAACTTGTTTACTGTGGCTGCTCATGTATAAAACAACAAAAACTAAGGAAGAAACATTTCTTCAAGATGTTAGCGACCTCACTGAAAAAATTAAAAATGGACCAACTAGCAAGAAGAAAAAGATAACAAACCTCAAGCTTCCATCCTTTAATTTCTTCACTCTAATAACAGCATAAATACAAAACCAGTGTCAATAAGAATGGAACTCACAAGCCAACAATAAACTATAATAAATTTGTCCTGATATAAATATCCTTCAAACTACATTTTCGAAAACCAGACAGAACAAAAATTATATACAAGATGTAGTATCAGACACACTCAGCTCACACATTCCTATCTGTTAAGGAGAGATGGGAGACATATCCAACCTATGTCAAACCGTCATTACCATAAAACACATTTTCACAGAACATAATAGAACAGATCTTTACCAGAAACAATGCAAACACGATCATAATTTTTTTTACAAATAGAAACTTAAGGACTTTGACGCAGTAAATCACTGAACTAATAAAAAGTGTTATACGAATAACCAGTCCTTTCATGGAAATAACTAAAGCATAACTAAATATAACTAAAGCAGTGTAAACAAGATGTTAGAAAAACCAAATAAACAACCATCAATGACCAAGCTGTTCGGTTTCACTGCCTCATGAAATGCAAATGTCTACAGAGGAAAAAAGATGAAGTAGCTTTGATACAAAACCTTACACATACAGCGACTTATTGCTTATGAACCACATGAGTCTCTGTGCTCCACTAAATAGTGCCGAGGGATGAAGGGCAGAGATAATTGGCACCTGAGAGGGGTTGGCAACTGGTTGCGAGTGTACCATCTACATCACCACAGTGACCACAATGACACTAAAAATGCTTCTAGAAGACACTTTACTTTGTAACATGCACAGTTTCTGACTCCTTGACTTCTCCAGGTTTGGTGCAGTTTCTTCAGGAATGCTGTGTGCTCTCGTCACCCTGTGTCATCAGCTGGAGAATGAAAACGCTGTGGACGTCTACCAGGTGGCCAAGATGATCAACCTCATGCGACCAGGGGTGTTCACGGACATTGTAAGTATTCTAAATTGTACATTTATGTTGATTCCCGGCTTCACTTTGAGTATGGTGATCATTTTGAAAGCTTATGGAAAGTCTTTCGGCTGCTCCTGTTATGGGTCACCACATTATTGATTTGGCATATTGTTAAAAAGGTTTTCCTGACACAATCCTCCTATTTGTCTTGGCCTGGGACCGGCACTACATGCAGTTTAGTCTATGCTGTTTAGACTCTTGACGCTAGTGTGCTAGTGAAAAATCCTGCTGTTCTACCTGGGCACTACTATTATTACATAATAAAAATATGACTTAATCTTTCAATATGTTTTGTCTATACTTTTAAGATCTTCTTGTACCACCCTGCTTTGCTAAATTACAACACTGGGTCTTCTCCTTTAATGTTGGATAATACTAAGAACCCAAAGGGGAAAAAATATGCCTTTATGTAAGATCAAACCTCGGGGTCTGTGTTTGATCATATTTAATTTCCTTCGGGATCTATAAACTGTCTGTCTTTCCTATCTGGCTGTCTTTCTGTTTGTCCCACTGTAGATACAGTAAATTGGCCCCTGTGAGTGAGTTCTTTGTGTAATAGCTAGTGGCACCCACCATGACCGTATTCAATATAAATTCAATATAAAGCAGGTTTTAAAAGAAAGGAATGAATAATTGTTTCACTGCTTCTTTTTCAGGAGCATTATCAGTATCTCTACAAAGCGATGCTCAGCTTGGTCAGAAGTAAAGACACTGGACTTCAGTATCGTTATATGGACAAAAATGGGAAGATATCAAAAACAGACAAAGCCAATGCAGCTGAAAGCATGGAGTCTTTGGTTTAAGGACTTCACAGACCAAGAATGGAACAGCTCATTCGGCAGACTTTCCTTGAGGCCTTTATTTTTGCCACAGTCAATGGTGAAATGAAAAAATAAAATAAAATTGAGACATTTTGTATACTGATAAAAAATTCTTTTGATATTTATTTTTTGCTGCTTTTTGTTATCCTGCTGGTCGTCACCTCTATCTCAACAGACACAGGCATGCATCCACAGACAGATCAAAATGCAGCCATCTACCTTGCACTAAACTATCAGTGTTACTGCCTGATCCGAGTTGATTTCTACCTGTTCTGGCCGTTGAGGTTTGTTCACTAGCTCTTTAGTTTTACTGGGAATGGGATCAACACTGCTTCCCAACTGAAGTCAACTACAGGTCAACACCATGATGACACATTAGCACATAGATAGCTGCATCACACCTGCAAGATGTTTTCAATAAAGCTTCTTATGTTCAACTTATTACTTGTCATGATGAACCTTTCATGCTAGAAAATACTGAATTTACATCAGTTTTATTTATATGTTATATAGATGCCATTTTCAGTCTTATACAAGGGTGCTCAGTGACAGTCCTGGAGAGCTAGAGCAGATGTAATTCAGGCACAGATTCTAGGCTGTGGCATTTTGTATTTGGTGGTGAGTGAGAGGGAGTGAGTGAGTGACCTTTTACCCTGTGATAGATAGACACCCATGTACAGTGTAATCCTGCCTTGTGTCCATTTGTGATAAAAAAAAAAAAACTAAAGCCTACTGTGACCAGATATGAATAGGTTAGTGAAGGAATAAATACAAACAAAATACCTAAATACATTATTAAAGAAATATAATGGCCAACATAATTATAAATCACTTCTTTTATAGCTATATAATTAAGGTAAGAGTCTAGTACCCTATGTAGTGCACAAAGCAAGAACATAGAAAAACATTTGGGATTTCATCTATACTAAAAGTCAAACTCACATTGTATCACTTCTGGTTGGCTAAATTTATTTATTTTCATGATCAAACAAATTATTTAATGCTTCACAGATCACACACAGCAAGTAGGATCGGCTGAAGAGAAATACGACAGACTGTGCTTGTTCTCCAGGACTCATACTTTTGTTCACCGGGTGTAACATATATACATTTAATGTGGTATCATAACAACAACTGTGAATTTATGTTCTTAGTAGAATTTTTATTGTTTTGTAAAATATATAAATATATTGATCATAAAAGTGTCTGGGTTTTCTGTTTGAAGAAGGGAATATTAGAAACTTCAGCAGGTTCATATAAAATGTCCTAACGACACAAAGCATGCTACTATTTTTGGTCTATTTTGACCTTTCTTAAAATTTGTTTGTCTATTTATAAATGCATACATTGAAAATAATTTCCTGAATATTTTGACCCATAAGAAAAGCTAAGTTTCTTTTAAATGTCGTAAAATCATTGTAAGCTACTTTGCAACTGTCCCAAGCAAACACAGGAATCAAATATCTCATGCAGACTCGATCAGTGTGCACATCTGTACATATTTTGCAACTGAGCTTTACAGGCATATAACCTTTTGCGAGCACTAGATGGCGACAAAGAATTCAAAAATAATCTAGCACTTTTTTAGAAAATCTTACGTGTTTAAAAAACAGACTGAACTGTTTAGAATAATTTTGATGTATTTTTTGTTTATTAAATAAAATTATGCATTTATATTAGACTACTACATTTTAATATATACATTTTCAGTAGCTACACGACTTGAGCTATGTTCTTGTGGTCCGGCATCCCGTCATGCAACGCGACCAGTTTAGACAAATCATTAAAACTACAAAACCTAAAAGAATATACTCGAAACTCGACTGCACTATACATGGACTAGTATGCATTCAA
>JAYDZG010000043.1:8013433-8023721 GCA_034509265.1 Microcambeva bendego
CGCCCCCCCCCCCCCCCCCCCCCCCCCCCCCGTCCTGACAGTTTGTAATGTTGAACTGTCGTTTTACGTTATCTAGACTATGATAATGTATACTATGGAGGCAGTTCTGTAAGTCACTCTGGATAAAAGTGGTCTGCAGTGGTCAGTATCTATCAAAAATGTTTCATAGAAGGATTAGTGATAAACCGGCCACAGTGTCATGGGTGACCAAGGCTCATTGATGCATGTGTGAAGTGAATATGAGCATAATGTTATGCTTAATTGGTGGACAATGTTTAATAATTACATTTTAATGTTATGGTGAGTAAGATTTGACTAAAACCTATTTATGAAATAAACATGAATCATGATATTAAGAAAGTTAAAATTTTATGACAAACAATGATTAGTCTGTTCATTTCTTTACATGTTGCAAGACCTAAGTCTTCCCGCTTCTGTGAAAAGCCACTTCTGAACAGCCTCATAGCCAGCATTGTGTTCTCCTTTATGGCTACAGGTAGTAATTCAGTTACTTAAATAAGACTACTTAACATTTAATAATAATAATAATAATAATAATAATAATTAAAAATAGTTGCGGTGTAACTCTGTCTCACAATTTCTACCTCTATTAAAGGATTAGCTGTGACTCTTACTCTCACTGACCCTTTACCCAAGAGTATCTGGGCTGCTTTCCACACATTTGGAGTGCTTTCATTTACCCAGGGACTTTGTACCATCTTTCTGACCTTCACTGCCCCCCAGTGTGTAAGTAAATTGCATAAGTTAACAGTTCAAACATATCATTTACTTTTACCCAGTGCTTTTATACATGTTTGTATTTTAAAATAATAAAGACAATGTCCTTTTAGGAGAACACCACTCCAGAGCTGTATCTGCTTTCCCTGGTATTTTCATGGGCTTGCATTATATCAACAGGTCAATTTGCTTTTTTTCCTCCCATTTTTCTCTCAGTTTAATCCAAGTTAGCTCAGACACCATCAGCCAGCTGAAGTAATAATTCTGTCAGTCACCTAAGTGAAAGGCTATATTAATATACGAACAATGAGCGTTGCATGTTAGTTTTTTTCATTTTAGTTTATTTGCTATAGTTGCATTTGCAAGATTATTTGTTTTATAGTTTGTATAATTATCAATTGTATAAACCTGGTCTTTGCAGTGTTCTTTACTGTAAGAGGATTACTATGGATGATCTACAGAATGCGTCCAGACGGATTCAGAGAAGCACCACACCTCTAAGTTGGTGAGTGAACTACTGTGCGTCTCACTTACAAACCCATCTATTATTTAAAGTTCTTAAATGAGCTTCAGGAGGATCTTTAGCTGAGTTTGGCTGGCTCATGTTACTGGGAGTATTTTGTTACAGCACTGACCATATGCAGGGGAGGAAGTGAAATGCTATTCATAGCCATTAAGCCAGAGTTAATCCATTGTCAAGTAACAGGGGTGAGCAGAACATAGCAACAAGAACAGAGAGTATTGTTTGTCGTTATTAGGAAATTTACCCACCTTGTGTCTTGTCAATCAGTATGATTTACACAAGCTAAATAGAAGATACGCACTTAACCAATACTTATTTGTATCATAAGTGTATCATACAAGCTATCATTTTTAAACTAAGGTTGCATTGAAATAACTGATAATTGGAAATTGCTGCAAGAGAAATCAAATTTATACTTTTGGGGTGTTATTGTCTAATCCCCACTAAGATGGAGCATTGTCTCATTGCATTGAGGGGCTCAGGGTTGACCCCGATTTTCCATTCTCCAGATGCCTCTTGGAGTGTGAAATATCATCTTATATGAAACCAGTCCTTTGCGAAGTTCTGCCATAGAAGGTAGGTAGGTTCCTGCAGAGGATCAGGGTCTTGGGCACCATACTTTAATGCTCCTTTCATGTCTGTGTGGGTTTCCTGTAGACAACTTTGGCTGAGGAATGAACCTTATTAGGAATAAGTAGTTATTCACAACAATTATACTGACCCATCCTGGTCCTGATCAAAGTTAATGGGTCCAAAGTCTATACCACAAACAATGAGCACAGACAGGGCATCATACACTGAGTGTGATTGGGAATCTGGGGTGCTATAGATTCAGACTCACAGGTTAAGATTCTAACGACTATACTGACGGTTGAGAGGTTCAATCTATTCAGTATAATCGGCATTCTGGTTTCCTCCTAAAATATTGGGGTACGTTTACATTTTCAGCATTTAGCAGACTTTATCCAAAGCAACTTGCAGTACAGTTACAGTATACTAATGGCTTGAACCAACATCGTTCGGTTTACTAGATTAGTATTATTTAACCCCTAGGCTATGGCTGTACAACATAGGGGTACGTTCATTAGCCATGAGTTAGTTTCTTCCTTTTCATAAAATATAGGGGTACATGCATTAGGAGGAAGGAGTGATGATATGCTAATAAAGACGAGCTTACTTTTGTGATTTTGACCAGTATGTTATTGTTACTAAATTTATAGAATTATATCACTAATAATTAGGCTCCACAAAGCACACAAATAAAAACACAGACAATAAATAATTCATATAAAATTTATTATCCTCCTAATTTGCAACACTATAATGGATAATTGTCTATAAAACACTAAACCATAACAAGATTTCTTTTTCTGGAACAGATCGGCTAGTTTATCTTTTAATAAATTCAAACATTTATGCATTTGTGTGGTGTAAAGTCCTCAAACATAAGTAACAAACCAGCAATGATAAGGCACTTATTATAAGGAATGTATCTTGAACATACTGTACAGTGCGTGCTACATCATGGGCATTTTTGGAATGTGTGCCTTCAAAGCAAAGGCAGTGCTGGTAGAAAATTTACAAAAGGTCTACATTCACTAAAATGCACACAAAGAAGAAAGTTTTCAACCATTTTGTTATCTCATGTTTCAAGTGCATACATCCTCAAATGTGCAAACATCCTTCACCTCATTCAAATAGAAACACCTAAGTGTGTAATTATATGCAAAAACAATGATCCATTCAAAACCAACTGGCCTTCTGTATAAAAGAAATAATTGCTCCCTTTATCCTAAACTACATTTTATCCACGTCTTAAAACTGAACATTCAGACATCATGGTTCCAGCAAATATACAGAATTGCCCCACCCCACACACCACCACACTAGACTTTATTGACTTCACTTTGAATTAGAAGCCCAAAATTAATTGTATGTTATTGACTTCATACATCTGTTCCTATATGATGGATGTAGACATACATGTTGGACATACAGTGTATGTGTG
Source organism: Microcambeva bendego (assembly GCA_034509265.1). Classification (NCBI taxonomy): domain Eukaryota; kingdom Metazoa; phylum Chordata; class Actinopteri; order Siluriformes; family Trichomycteridae; genus Microcambeva; species Microcambeva bendego. The sequence goes on from JAYDZG010000043.1 coordinate 8,016,703, forward strand.
AGTGAGCTAATAAGTAAAGTAAATAGGTCAAATTAAGTGACATGGGTTGACAGTACCAATCTTATAAGGTAGAAATTAATTTAATCAAATGCTGCATATATAATGTCATACTTTGTTAAAATGTGTATTTCCTTGATTTTTACAATTACCAATTACCATTAAATTTCCCTTTCAACCTAACCGAAAGCTACAGAGCTTGAAAAAAGGATTAAAATGCCATTTATTCTCCATGACTACCAGTCACAAAAACTTAAGTTGATGGTTCAGTGTGCAATATTTTTTTTTCTGAAATAGAGGTTGTAGAAAAAAATGAAGACATTCTTGTGTTTGTTAAAAGTTGGGGTGAGCCTACTGAGAGAGCTTATATTCCAGAATCAGTGATGATCTGGAGGTCTACTATGCTAAGTTAATTTACATTGCATTTACACAGACACGATTGGTTATGTCTGTTGGGTGGATGGATGAAGCCCTGTGTTGGACTAGTACCAAGTCCAGAGTACTCCCGTCATGCCCCATATATTCCCAGTGTGTGAATTTAAATATTACTTTCCTTTAAATCATAAGTTGAAATATTTCTTTTTACCCCAAAAGTGCATCATAATCTAAATACCATGTTAAACTTCCATTTGTTGGCTGTACACTTGTGACTGGGTACCTTGTTGTTTTACCCTTAATTCTGCTGAGCTGAATAACAAGCTCATGTTTTCTCTTGCCCATCACTAAGATACCAACCCGGTTTGCTTTGTTAATGGCACTGAATGTAAGGCTCATCCTCTGGTGGGGTTTAACTGGACCTTCGGTCAAGGTCACCAGTCTTTCGTCACTATCGTCCAGTTTTGTGTCCTGGTACAGCGAAGCAGTGTGGCCGTCCTCACCTACACCTAGCAGTATGTAATGGAATCTAGAACCGTTGACTAGTCTGTTGATTTCCTTTTCATACATCAATGCTCCTCCGTCTTCCTCTACACACAAACGCTGGTTAAGCTGCACTGGCATAGGATGGATGTTGAAGTAAGGAATGTGGATATGTTGTAGCAAATGACTATGTATGGAATTAAAATTCGAGTCCATCTCAGTCTGTGGCACGCAGCGTTCATCAGCCAACCAAATGTGAGTTTGACTCCATGGAAAGGTATAGTGGTATGATGCTAGTTGGAGAAACAGTGAGATGGGACTGGAGCCACCTGACAAAGCCAGATGGAACTGACCCTCACTCTGTACGACCTTTTCGGCTATGTTATTCAGGTCAGAGGCCAAGCGTTCCACCAGCTCTTTGGACCAGGCCGACACCATTTCAGCGCTGCGGAACTTCCCCTGCATGACCTGAAAGTTCTCCTCGGGACTTTGCTGAATCACATTAATCTCCTCCTCGCTAATGAAAGTGACCTTCCGACCTTGCAGCTTGAAGTTTAAGATGTCACCATTGGCCTTCCCACCTGGGTAAACCCGAGGAACAGCTTTGACTAGGGTTTCCAACAGTGGTGTCCAGAAAGTCCATGATGCCATGAGGTTCTCTGTACTTACAAAGCTTTCCTTTCGTTCAAGGAATATATTTGAAATGAGTATGTAATAAGGCTCTGTCGTCACAGCTGGAGACTGGACGTAATACCCGGACAGTGGTAACCCCAGCACAGAAATGTCTTTATGCTCAGTAACCTCTTTCCAGTCACTGTGTACCAGAGCTGGTTTAAACAAGTTTTTGCTGACCAGAATCGCAGGCTGCTGAAGTTCTCCATGACCCAGATAAAATATGATCTGTTTGGGCTTGCAATGGACACTGTTGTAGTCCTGAACGCAAAATATGTCATTTTTGAAAACAACACGAGCATATCCAACACGTTCTTCAAGCATTTTACCTGACGACATGAATATTGGAATGCCATCGTATTGAGGAGAGTCACCAGTGATGACCACGCCTGAAAGCACAAGTATGTACACACAGCTTTAGAATGAGGCTGTAAATGGTAATTAAAGATCATATGAAATGGATGATATATTTATCTGCAATTAAGTGTTTAAATTGATATAGTTGTATTGTTATTAATGTGATGATCTTTTTTTTTAACATAAGTCGTCAGACGTCGACAAAACTTTTCGGTAATTAAACTAGCCCTAAAATAAGAATAAATCAAGCTAAAGCCTTAAACTCACCAGTGAAGGTAGGGGTGAAGCTGAAATGATCCTTAGTTTTGTTAAGTTCCTTTTGGACCTCTGCAGTATAATTCTGGTACTGACCAACAACCGCACTGTTTCTGTCAAGCGGTTCGAGCCAATCGAAGACCTTCAGCTTGTTCTGAAGAACACTGTTACTGTTGGAGAGTTTATCAGGTATGTTCATCATTAAAAGGGTCATGATTTCTGTCAAGTGGTTCTGGAGCATGTCTCTGATGACTCCATATTGATCGTAAAACTGGATGCGGCCTGAAAAATGCAAGCACAGAAACAAATTGCTTTAGTTGATAAATCACTGTAATATCTCAGGTTTGATTCTCAGTGAGTGTTTCCCGGAGCCCTCCTTCGTCGCTTCCTCAGTCATACGTATGTGGAAATCAAGAGACGTAGTGTGTTGTGAATCAGAAATCCAACCCGAGGTATTGCAGCGATTTATATTCAATGTTGTAAACCTGCTTATTTGATATAAACCAAAGAGTGGAAACCCATTAAAGTATGGGTTATTGTTAAAGTCTGTTTTACATTAACTCCGATATTGAGCTCCCATTAACTTCCATGAACTCCAACGAGTGCTCTAAAGTACAGACTCTCGTGTACGGACGTTTTATCAAGGTTTTGATAACGGATTATCAAGGTTTTGTTTTTACAATGAGGTTTTAGAGCACACACAAATTATTTTTATGTGACTAGACTTTTGGTGTGCTAATCATTACTGCTATCAGTTAGCATTCAGTCAGAAAGGTGGACAGTACAACATTTGTGGGTACTAATCAGTGACTGAAGGTGATCAGGATCAGTTAATTGTTCTACAAATTATTTGCTAAATTATGAGCATTTGCACAGCTGGAACGGCATTACTATAAAATTACCAGTGTGACATTTGGTCTGTTGACAGCAGCAATGCTTCTGTTGGCATCACAGTGTACCGCTAAGTACCTTCATTCTCCCTGCCATTACTATTACAATTCTTTTGACTACTTGATTTAAACTAAACTTTGCACTTGCACTATAAGAGTGTAAATGAGACGGCAGTTTAAAGAAGATCAGATCTGAATTATCAGATCTGTTTGTATAACCCAACCTTTGCAATCCAGCGTTTCTTTCACCACAATCTCTATTCTTTCAATGTGGTTTTTGTTCCAAATGGGAGCTAGAAGTTTGTGATTCTTTTTTCTGAATGGTAGTATCTGGGAGACGACCTATAAACAAAAAACACATTTATAAGAAATATAGGATAAATATTTTAAAATGCCAAACTGCAAGCACTATTATGAACACATTTTAAAGTATATTCATTAGACATTTCAAGCAATTTCACTTTGAATTTGGGATGTTTTGGATGCTCGGGTGGCACACAGAGCTGACTTCTCGAATAATGACTTAAGATCTCAGCTCTGCTACCAGCAGACAATGATTGGCTTGTCCGTTGGGGATTCCTCATAAATGCTGAAATTATGACCTTCAATTACTGCTTTATGCTACCGGCACAAAGACGAGAGATAATGGAGATCAGTTTGTGATTATAAATGTGCAATACCGAGCCCCATATACCCCCATGCCGGCAGTATAAATTATTTTTCCTTTCAATCAATCACCTGATAACCTATATAGTCACAGGTAGCAGAGCAGAGATTCAAACTCAAGTTTAAGATGTCAGCTTTGGTGTGCTGGTCAATACAAATGTAAAAATCAGAATAAATATTTTTTCTTATCTACTAAAAGGTTGGATTAGTAACCTGCTTTCCTAAGTAGTGATCAATCCTGTACATCTCCTTCTCTTTGAGAAAACTGGCCAGCTGACCAGAGAGGTGCTGGGCACTGCTGAAATCATGTCCAAACGGCTTCTCCAGAACAACTCTGAGCCAGGCTCCCGCCGGTGGCCGACAGGTGCTGTTGATCTTATCTGCGACGTCGGCATAAGTGAAGGCTGGAACAGACATGTAAAAGAGCCTTCCCGCTTCAGTCATTCCCTCCTGCTTCAGCTGCTCCTGGATCCGCTCATTAAGCTTCTCATAGTCCTCCTTGCTTTTTAGCTGCAGGTACTGTGATAGACGCAGGAACTGTTCCTTGACCAGTGCACAGCGCTTTGCAGTGACTTCTGATGGACAGGTCAGTCCCTTCAGTATCTCAAACAGCAGAGGAGTAGCCTTCTCGGCCGGGGAAAGACCCCCTCCGTAGAACGAGAAGGTGTAGCCTTTGTCCACCTGATTAGCATAAAGATGGAAAAATCCTTGCCAGAGGTATTTTTTAGCCAGGTCACCTGTGCCACCCACAATAACCACAGAGACGTGCCCTGTGTTATAAGAACCTTCACCGACTTTTGTCTGGCTGCTTTGCCTACATGTCATGGCCAGCAGTATCAAACACCATGTTGTTCTCCACATGGTTTTAGCAAAGCCTAAATATAAAAAGATGAGAAAATGTTATTAACACTATATGTTATTAAAACTATTTCAAAGAGAACTAGGTATTTTTAATTGCTGTATTTTTGTTGATAGAAATGAGATAAAGAGTATGCATCATGTCAACCTTATTCATACCTTTGGATAATATAAAGTATCCAATTATCATCCTTTGTATTTTTAAGGTGGAAGAAAACTAGAGTACTCTGAGAACATCACAGAGACATGGGGAGAACATACAAAACCTCTCACTGGACTGGAGGTAAGATGGACCAAGGTCTATAAGATACCACCTATTTTACTACCGGTGCCACATCATTGAAAACATGGCCATGCAAACAATGCTGTTATCTGCAGCTGATAATTTTAAATTTAATTTTATATTTGTGAACATACACAGTTCATGGTATTGGCACAGTTATTAGACAAATCCCTCTAATTCACTGTTTATTTAAAACAAACATTCTATTAACATAAATCCATTAAACATGTTATTAAAATATGCCAATTATAAACAAAACTAAGTAACTACATGAACACATTATGCACGAATGCAATAGACTATAAATAGAGCAAACACTGTTAACTTCCTACTTCCTAGTTTCAACTGGCATCCCCAATTAAAGTGAACTCCTTATTCAAACAAGAGCAGATGTTATGCTCATCTGTTTTAAACAGACTAATTTAGCCTCTTTCAGTCTTTAACTCGGGTGTCAGAGTGGGTAGCACTATCGCATCATAGCAAGAAAGTTCCAGTTCCTTTCTGTGTGGAGTTTGATTGTTGTGTCTGTGTCTGCCTTGGTTTCCTCCAGGTGCTCCGGTTTCCGCTCAGTCCAAAGACAGCACTGATGAATCAAATGTATTATAAAACAACATGTCCGGTCATTAATGTATCCACAGTGTAAGCCCTAATAAATAAATAATATTGAATTCATATTGACCCTTTGTTGCCTTTCATTTTGCAATAATTTATTAAAATCAGCTGTCTGTAGTCTTAGATACATACTAATCATTACATTGCTCATTTTTTTTATTTCAATACCACTGTCATGTAGATCATAGAAGAGGTTCCGGTTAATGATCAACATGGTCCAGAGGGATGAGGTTTAGATAAAAAAGGTTAAGCCAACAATTTTAGATAGTCTATGAGCTTAGCCAACAACTTCTCTGAACTTTAGTCAATCAAAGCACTGTGTCAGATATGGTAAATGTCTTTTTGGGAAATGATACAACTGAATATCAGAAAGGTCATTATATGATGAGAGCAAACAAATAGTCAAAATGAAACTAAGTATTTTTGCACACTGGTCACATGGGTCACAAACTCAAACAGGCCAATTTCTAGTCGCTCCAATGGGCCTGAATGTGTCCCTGGACTTCTGGACACTTTTTGGCTATGTTCCTGGCAAGCACAAGTTTACATCAAACACAGTCTGCGTCTTCAATTTACATCACCTGCATGTTTTTGGATTGTGAGAGGAAACCGGAGCACCCCGAGTAAACCGACATTGACACAGGGAGAACATGCAAACCCCACACAGAATGGACCCAGACCTGGGGATAGAACTCAGAACCTTCTTGCTGTGATTACTCACAGTTTTTAGCCCCCACATATCAGTATAGTGACAGAACAACTCTTAAGTCTTTATGGTGATAAGTTCTGAGGTGGGGATTCTGTCTTTAAACTCTTTTTGAAAGTGATTGTAAAATGACGTACAATAACCACTGGCTGACTCCAAAGATACATCAGAACAGAAATTAACACAGCAGTGTATAATATTAGCTCTTTTTAATAATTATATCATTATGTTTCATCTTTGTCGAAAAGTAGCAGCTTATAACACGAGCAGTTACACACTTACAGCAACTCCACTACTATACACGTGCACTTTAAAGTATACGGTGAAACTTAAAGCGACGTCAAACCTTTATGACCAACATTTCAAAAATACTCAAATAAATAAATAAATAAATAAATAAATAGAATAAGTGTGAGAGAAATGTAAAGCAATCTTACCTGTCCTCCAGTGCAGTGTGTACAGGGCACAGAGCACCGCTTTGACAGAAGCTTCCGCGTGTGTTGTCACGTGATAGCGAGCACTCTTACTGCCGTCCAATCAGAGCAGGTCCAACAGCAACCGCTTATAGCGTGTGAGTTAAGAAATTCGTGAATGAATAAAAAATATGACTCGGGCATACAGCGGGTTACTAATGAGTTTAACTTCAGACTAAAAAGTTTAAACATGCGACCGACAGTGCTTAGTTTGGAGTTTATACATCGGACTCCACTATCGAGACTTTATTTGAAATAGCAGATTACTACACACTAGTATACTATAGTACACTACTATACTACATCTCATACTACCATACTACACACACCAGCACAGCATAAACTACACACTATCATACTATAGTACACTACTATACTACATCTCATACTAC
>JAYDZG010000043.1:8026955-8039653 GCA_034509265.1 Microcambeva bendego
GATCGTTTTCCTTATTCATTTCATGTTTATCCAAACTTGGGACTGCCACTACAATGCACCGGTTTGTGCATTCTAGTGACTTAGGTGGCACCCAGTTGATCAGTGGCAACACCGAGTTTCGAATTGAGGAGTTCAGACTTTCGGTGCTGGTGTGCTGGCAGAAAATCCTGTCGCTCATGAATCAATAAAAAAATAAACCAAACAAAACACAGCACTCCATATGAACAACAATAAGCACACAGGACCTCGAATATGCAAAAAAAGAGTCAGATCTGAACCTTTCTGTAAATGACCTACTTTAATTTCAGTTTAAGTTTAAGATCAGATCAGTGTAGTTGAATCTCTTGTGTGAATTAAGACAGGAGTGGTTTAGACCCTCTTCCTAGTGAAGTTTACCACCATCTTCCCTGTCTTTTTCATGCTAATCTAAAGGTGGTTCTGTCCACACCATTCAGCTGTCCACCATGTCTCTCCTGCCAGGCCCCACACGCTCGACAAAAGCAGAATCACCCGAAACTTCAACAGGTGACATGACTTCAGGTTGCACTTAACACTTAGAAGTGTTAGAACTCATCAAAAAGAAGAAAAGGAAAAGATGCTGTGTTTCTCACTCCTTGTGTGTGGCTTCTATTATGCTTCATCACTGAGACAATCTGAATACAGACATTTGGAATAAAATATAATGTTTAATATGATGACTGTATTAATGACAGACCTTTTGTAATCGAACACTTAGACCCAGCTTAATTAAAAAAAATACAATATAGCCAAAAACCAAGCTGTAACGTAAGTCTTGAACTATTGACTGTGGAGAGAATGGTACTGGTAAATAATAAATTCTCAAAAACCCAATCATACCCAGAGTTTGTGTATGTGGACTCCCAACTGCATTGAACCCTACATACCAGCAGTTGTGGGAAAGCATAATTTACCTCGATTGCCCTTACATTAAAAAAGGTATTTAGGTCTTGATAAATACCTTGAAAGTTATTTAAGTTACATAATGAATTCAGGTTTAACTACCTAAGCAGTAACCAATATTACATTCAATTGAGATCTTAATGGGACATTTTTAAGACTTAAGGTACCTTCATAAATCACATTACTGTACTAGCACATTCTTAATGACACACGCAATTGTTAAGTCCGCTAAATCATCCACTTAAACCTGTGTTAAAAGTGGGTGACACTGTCACTTCACGGCTAGAAGGTTCTGGGTTGACCAGGCAATGCTGCCCAGGTCCTTCCTATGAGGAGTTTGCATGTTCTCCCTGTGCCCATATGGGTTTTCTCAGAGAGCTCTAGTTGTCTCCATCAGTCCAATACCATGCAGCCAGGTTAACTGGAGACACTGAATTGCCCTGTGGGTGAATGGGTGTGTGTATGTGTGTCTGTGATTTACTGGCACCCCATCCAGGGTTTTTCTGTGTGCCTTGTACCCATTAAAAGCTGGGATGGGCTCCTGCACCCCTGATTAAGTAAGCGGTTAAGAAACTGAGTGAGAGTCAGAGAGTCTTTATTGTCAGGGATTTGCTATGTGATTATTACCTATTGCGGACAAAAGCATAAATCAAGTACTATAGGCCTTTTTAAGAATCTAGTTTCAGTACTATGTACTGTTGCTTGCAATGTATTTCATACGATGTGTTTATTACTTAAGCAAACTGTTTTAATGCATCATGACAGTGTTAATTTGGCTGCTGTGTTTTTTCTTTCTTTTTAAAACTGCCCCTTGGTTCCATTGAACAAGGGCAAAATTTAAACATGAAACATGCTTTGGCTTCGTCTGTCTTGTACCTGTTGAATCTGTTCGTACCTGTTTTTACTCAAACCAGATTTAGAATGCGTAAAAGCATACAGCTCTGTGGAATGTCCTGTTGTGTCGGCCGGTTACATTTTACATGCCACCTTATTTTGTTGTTTTTACACCTGTTAGTCTTCTGTTGAAGCCTTAAGCGAGCTCAGAGACAATGGAGATATACACAGTTTTCCTTTAACTTCAAAATCACCAATACCAATTTAGATATATTTAACTTTTCTTAAGCTTTAAAATCACCCCACCCACTTGTAAGCATTGAATCTTTGTGGGAAACTGTAACACACACTGCGAGGATCTCCACCTCCTTTGTCCCTCAAAGAACAGGACGATTTTATTTTTAAAAATAGTTGAACGAACCACATAGCGCTTAGCTTGAACAACAGCATTCCAAAACAAAAAATGCTGTCGTAGAGACAAAAGCTGGTCGTGTTCTTTATTTGCTTCTTGAAATGAGTTCAGTGTTACCTGTTTATTTTTTCACTCGACTGCATGTCTTTGGACTGTGGGAGAAAAAGGGTTCACCCAGAGGAATTCCACACAGAGGAATTCCACAGAGAGACAATGAATGCACGCTTCTTTATAAAGTTTCCACACTTTTTAACTGAATTTCAAAAACAAATGACGTCACTTTTTTTTTACATAATCACCTTCATTTGTGATGCATTTTCCTGATGTTGTACTGTTTAATGGCAGCAGCAAAATGTGGTTGAGCGAATAGCATTTGAACAGACAAAAGTGCAAAGAAAACGTTTTTGTGTTTTTACTGACATATCCTAATGCATTTTGTACATATTGAAACAAGAAACAGTTGGCTGTCAGTTTAACTGGGAACAGGGACTCAAAACCTAAGTAAAAAAGAAGCATTCACCAAAGGCTTAGTCTTCCCCACTTTGAAAGAGAATTGTCAGCCAGTTCAAAGATAGAGATGTTTCAAAAAAAGAGATGTTTCTCAGTGCAAGATTGCAAATCATTTAGGCCTTTCTTCATCTACAGTCCATAATATTATAAACCGATTCAGGTAGTCAGTGTGAACGAAGCTCCTCATTCAGTTTGTGTTACAGCATTATGGCTTCATATAGCCATTGCGGTTGACAGTCCAGATCTCTTTTTAAAAAAGTGTGTAGAGGGGAGAATAAGACAACATATATTATTGAGCAGCTCAAGTCTTGAATTCCACTTGCGAAAGTGCAAACTTTATTATCTTTGGTTTTCAAATATCAAAAATATATAATTAAAAAGAAAGCTGTCACACATCTGTAAGCCTTTTGTTTTGTTTTGAGTGTGTTGCATGAATCAGTTTCTGATTTTATTAATTCATAACTCAGTTTGTCATTGTGTACACTATATTTTCTTTGTCCTTTTGTGAATTATTCAAGTGAATTATTTTTAGAGCAGAGTTTCTTTTTATAAAAACCCACCCAACTTGAGTACTGCTTGAGGTCAAAGTGAGAAGGCAAACAATAAACAGGCTTTCCTGTTTGTGTGTCAAGTGTTTCTGATGCAATTTGTGTTTGTGGGAGGTAAAGCCACTGACAGCTGGGTCTACGGGTCCAGGATCCACTCACTCACACACACACACACACACACACACACACACACACACAGTGATGCCTTGTTTTAATCATCATACTCAGAATCTGAGGTCTATTTAATGTTTGTTGGTCCTCCTTTAGCTGATTACACAGTCCAGCAACTGTGATGCGCTGTGTTTCTCATTCTGACATGTTTCTATCAGAGCCATAATTAACTGCTTCAGCAATATCGGCTATAGTAGCTCGTCTGTCCACAACCTTGTGGCCAGGTTACACTGTTCCTTCCTTGGACCACTTTGGAGATAGTGACCACTGCAGTCCGAGAACAACACACAAGAGCATCTACCCAGTCATCTAGCCATCACAATTCGGCCCTTGTTAAACTCACCCAAATCCTTGCACTTACCCAATTTTCCTGCTTCTAACATAAACTTTGAAGATTAAATTTTCACTTGCTGCCTAATATATCCCAACCACCGGTGTTGTGATGAAGATGAAATGATCATTTGTCACTCTGATCAGTGTTCAGTTATATTGGATGTATTATATCAAGATTTAGTGACATGTCTCCGGACTGCATTATTTGCATCACACATGTCTGATTGTGATGAATTTGAACTTGTTATGAAAAAAAAGAGAAAATCTGTCAACATATTTTTCACATACAGTTTTCTTTCTAGCTAGATTGAAGTTTGAGGTCAAAGCGAGACTTTTTTGTGTGACAAATCTTCTTGTGTAGCGTGTAACAGAACCTCTGAAGGACCAATGAGCCCAGCTGTCACACAGCTCCAGAGAGCTTGGTGTGAGTGTGCATGTGTGTGAGTGTGCATGTGTGTGTGTGTGAGTGTGTATGTAAGTGTGAATGCTTAGGGCACCAGGAGGTCTATTGTGTTGAAGATCACCCACACTTCTTGCTTTAGTCAAATCTCCTCTCTTCCTACTGCCACAGCTACACTTGTCTTCCTTCCTTCGGGGCTTTGTTCCAGAGCCAGTGTGAAATTCCAGTCAAGCTGAGTACACAAACGTGCGCATATGAATGTGTGCTGTCATCTATCGTGGACCTCTTTACCACTACTTGCTACATTTTACAGGCATTACATTTGCAGTTTAAAGCAAAGGCCTTAAAGCCTGTCATATAATTACACAAGAGTTTTATATGAGCAAATATCTTGTGAAGTTAAAAAAAAACATCCTTCAAATCCAGAAAATGCATACTCGTGTTTTTCCACAGGACAGGTGATAGGATAGTCACTCTGAATAGTCCTAAAGCTAAATATACTACAGGACAAAATGAGAATTCATTCAATTCTCTTAATTTGATACTATCTACGACTTTAACTTGGCCTCTGCAAAACCAAAATTTTATTTCCATCAGTTTACTTGAGCTTTGAACAGACTAATGACACCGACCACCATTGGATTTTTTTGAAGAATTTATTATGAAAAATCATCACATTATGTCAATTATGTTATCCAGACTCTAAAGCAGCCGTTTAAACATTGTTGAATGTTGTTATATTTATGCCAGATGCAACTGGACCGATTATTCTATTGTTCTGTTCTATTGTCGTATAACTGGAATCATATTTTTACTTGGCTAATGTATATAATAATTCTTATTTCTCATCTTTTTAATTTAGCATACATTTAGCATACATTTTAAGAACAGATAGCTCAATAATTTGAGTGAAAAAAACATGTTGGACTTTCTTTCATCTTCAGCAATAGCAGGAACTTGGCTCTTTCAAACCTAAAAGAAATGACATTTCTAACATGTGTATTTATAATAGTAGGACAGGTCAGAAAAACTGCTTTTCAAAATCAGGTACACCAGATTTGTGTAAGACACGTGTGAGCATTAAATTCACTATTTATAGGAAGCTGGCTAATATGTGTGATGCCAAGTTTTACTTACATTATTCCATTAAAATACCAAAGATCACTAAATTTTGCATCAGCAAGGACACTTTCTATAAGAAATCAGCAAATATACTCAATATTTAGAATTAAACCTAAATAACTTCAAAAAGATTAGGAGAGCTGAATGTCAGAAAAGGGAGTACAAGGATAACGGAACTTTCAAGGACCTTGTTCAACATCTGTCAGCTTTATGAGGATGCCAAGTTCTACACTTCAGAGTAGCTGCCAAGAAACCACTTCTTTGTCTTAATAGTGGAGGATCTCTGTTATTTTGGGGTTGTATCACTGCTAGTAGCGATAGTGTGAATGTATGGGCTCATTTATGCTAAAATATATAGACATGTTTACTTCATCATGCCATTTCTTATGGAAATCACCCAGGATGAGTACAGGAGTGGCAGTAACTGGTAGTGTTTCCATCTTTGTGGACTACTTAAAGTAGCTTAATTGTGAAAAGAGCGATGCATCAGTATCTGTGTTCTCAACCAAAAACATTTGTGGGAAAATGCATTGGAATGTGACCACAAACATAAGAAGAAATATTATGTAATTTGTTGTTGAAATTCTTAATAAATAGAGTTTTAGTGTAGATACTTTTTGAAGAATCCTCGTATACATAATCACTGTTTACATTGTGTCTATTGCTATTGTGTCAGGTGCTATTTCACTGTTCAATTATTTGTATTTTTTGCAAATATTTGCATAATATTTGTGGCCAACATGATTCATAAATGCAGCAGATCTCTAAAAGAAAGAATTTACAATCCCTTCCGTGCCCACACATGGAACACATTTTTCCGCCATGGACCATGAAAGCAGTCACGTTAACTGTGTAGTAAAAATGTGTTAACTGCTCTCCATATGTCTTTTAACACATATCTCACACCACTGCTCGAGAGTTCAGTAGTGCGTCATGGTTGTTAACAAAGCCTTTGAGGAGCACACAGTCAGTGCTGCCATAATAGAGTGTGATTCGCCTAGAGCTTCTGGAAGCAGGAGACAAGTGGTAGAGAGGAGGGTTGGGGGAACTATATGACCTCGCCGTGTCGGTACTAGTGCAGTTCCCTGACCCCTTAAGCCTGAGCCCAGCCCCCTAGCACGAATGCCTTTGTGAGGGTGGATGCATGGCACAGGGTGCCGCCGAGGAGGAAAGAAAGGAAAAAACCCACCGCCCTGAGAAGAATAGTGGGAGTGAGGCAGAAAACCCCAGGCTCCTGCTACACACATGGCTCTTGAGTGAAAAGGGTCCTCTGCATTGTCAATGGGTCTCAATGGCTGTGGCACCTCATTTGCTGAAGACAAACGTCCTTCGTAATATGAGTGTTTTGCCCCCACAAACCAAACAGACTCCAGTCATTAATCATTCATTTTGCATGAGCGTTTGTGCAAGTCCTAGATCTGAGGATTACCTCTGAGATCCACATTAAAAAGATGAGGGACAAAAATCAACTATTAAAAAATATTTGGTTATGAGGTGGACATTTTGGTGGCCTTGATCTAAGTCTGCATGATAACCAAACAAAGGTTTGCATATTAAATGCACCTTCACTCCTGAATCCACAAACATGTCTGAGTGTTTGCATTAAGGTATTGGGTAGATCTGTTATGCAGCGTTGTTTAATGAATATTCATAGCGAGTGGCACAATGCAGGCAGCTCTTAAGAAGAAGTCAGTTCCCTTTGACTCCCAGGTCAAGGGACTCTTGACAGACTGTGGCACAAAAAAGCCCCGACTTGAGAATTCCATCGTGTTGCCCGGCGACACTATTGTGTGACGTATTTTAGTGTCTACATATTCATAGCTACTGAATTAGTGGTGATCCATTCATGGCTGCACACCCGTTCGACCCCTTCCACTTTTATCGTGGGAATGCCACAGGGAGGCCACATTTTCTACATGTTTAAGGAGACCATATACATGCAACTCTCACTCCTCTTGAACATGATATTGCTGTACAGAAATAGTATGAGTCAACCAGTCCAGGATTAAACCTGGGGTTCAATCGTTTACCTTCAAAGTTAGGTTTCCAGTCCTCTACTTTGATAATATGCTTTTGTTGTATAGTTAGTAAAAAGTATTTTTATTCATTTACCAAAAACGACACATAATAGTATGTATGCTTTACAGCACTGTTAAAAACAATTGCCTTTCACCAGATATCATTTACTTTTGTTAATTTGTCACATTTAATGTTGACTTCATCCAAGTCATATAAACATAAGACAAATACGACATGAGTGAACACAAAATGATCTGTTTAAACAAAACCATTTATTAAAGATAAAGATTTATTTAAAATCTATATCACCGATATAAAACAGTAGTTTTGGTTAGCAAAAAGCATGTTTTATATAAAATAATAATAAAAAACACCAAATTTCAAAACCTCATAAATTCAAAACCTATATCATTCATATGAAAATGTAATTGCCCACTTGCATGAACTGGTTATGTCACCCTTGTCAGTAACAACTCAAATCAAACATTCAGGATTTTCTGATTCCGTCAATTTAGACAACTTGGACCAAGCCCACCAAACACAATCCCCATAGACTCAACAGTCTACAGAATATTATCCTGAAAGTTTTGGTAAATGTGAGACAAGGTTTTGTGTTTTTGTTAGCATTGTTCTTTGTTTGTATTGGTTCTTTTGTCACCTTTTGGATGAGGCACTGATGAATTCTTACTCCTAATGAAATAGGTAAGTTCATCATTGTTCCAAGTATTCTCCATTTGGGGATAATGGTCTCCTCTGTGGTTTGACAGTGCCACTGTCATTTTTTGAGTATATCTTGAATGTAGACCCTTCTTTACCTTACAAAATCCCATTATTGCATACTAATATGTGTGTATATTTGGCAGGTATCAAACTTTAATAATAGGACTGCATGGTATTGATGATGTAGTATTAGGGTATTAGACTCTGTATTAAAACCTGCTACTGACCCCTGCTACTGATAACTATTTGTAAGCAAATTAGGCCAGTATCACACCTGATACTGATAGTTAATCTCAGAAATACAGATTTAAAAACAGCTTGATCTTTTACCTTATATATGCATATTTTAATGTCAAACCCAAATATGTTTAATATAGGCCTCACTGTTCCAATACTTTTAGAAGGGACTGTAAATGCACAGCTGTAAATTGTAATTACATAAACTAGTTTACTTTTGCTTGAGTGGAGACTCACTTTTATTTGATCACATAGCACTTCGATTTCTTATATTTACTACCCCAGCTATAACAAAAAACAACTATGACAGCGAAACCCATACAAAGGAACCTAATGCGTAATGTTTATATATTATTGATACTTTAGCATAAGCCTGATACACAGCATTGGGCTATGGTTTAGCATGATAAATAAATGGTTTCTATAGGTCGCCCTTTCCTTTCAGCCCTGAAGTTTCACTTTAGAAGTCTTTTCTCTAGCATAGGTACAGCATACAGATTAAATATGCTAATCGTACAGGGTCATTGTACTGTACATGCACTGTCAGTTTCTTTAACTTTGTTTTGGTTTTTAGGTCTGTAGCCAACCGAAATGTTCAATCAAATAGTGAATTGTATGTTACAGTAAAATGATAAGTAAGTAAAAAGATTACCCATTTGTTATATGGTTAAGCAAGTAGATTGCACACAATGCACACTTACTTAGTTTTATTGTAGCTTAACCTCTGTCTTATTCACAGCCTAAATACATTGTGGCACAGAGGTACATTACATTTACATTTTAGCATTTAGCAGACGCCTTTATCCGAAGCGACTTACAGTACAATTATAGTATACATTCTGAGCAATTCAGGCTTAAGGGCCTTGCTCAATGGCCCAACAGCAGTAACATAGCATAGTGTCCTTCGGATAACCATTCCCATCCCCTAACCACTAGGCTACAGCACAATTACATCCAATAATTATACCATTGCAAATGTGGTGCATTCAGGTTGGTCACAACACATTGTTTACTTCATAACTCATGACAATATAATCAATTTGAAGGTTTCCTGTTGGACAATGTCAAAATGTTCTAAAACATTTCTAGAAGTTCTAGTATTAAGTGATGTATAGAGAAATCTTCATTTTATTCTGTTAGTAAAGATGAGTTTGGTTATACTGTAGTCTCCAGGTTGTGTTTTTGAGACTATACTTTGCTAGCTATTGTTAAATACTGGTACAATAATTAATTTAGTAGCATGCTGGTTAAGTATGACAATTTAATATGTATGTAAACCGATTTTTGTGGTAAAATTCTTGTGATATAACGTTGTATAACATAATTCTATGTGAAAAAGCTGTAAAAAGCGTTTTCAGACGTGACCGAGAGCCAATCCAAACATGCGCGTGCACTTTTCATAGACGCAACAAGCAGGAGCCTCGAGCGCGTCTGTTCTAAAACCACACCCACTCCTAACATGGCATTGAGACGAATTCCAATGGGCGGGGCCAATGCCATTCAACTCCTCATGAATGAGCCTGGATGAGACAGTGTGGAAAAGTTCAGAACGTGTCGGAACCACCGGCGAACTAACTAACGACTAATGTTCAGAGAAACCTAGGAAATATTCTCAAGACATGGATTACCAACGTCTTCACAGTCACTTTTACTTCTTTTATTTATTCACTAACTTCTTATTTATTTTACCTCAAGCCAAGGAACGTAAGTAACCGTGCTCTTAAACTTCATTTTAAATACCCTTCTAGCCTAACGAACATTTTAAACGTTTTTTGAAGTGGAAACAATATTTTATCGTTCATTTAAAAGAGTTCGTTTAAAATGTAAAGACATATAAAAGTGGGTAGTTAGGAGTTATATTTCACATTTGAAAAGTTGAAATTCAACATTTTATTGCTTGTTAAAGGCCCAGCCTATATAACGAATGTGAAACTACACTTTGATTTCCTTGTCATGTCATTTTATGAGATTTAAACATTCAGTCTTTACTTTTGTAATGATAATATGGATAGTTTATTTAATTAAAAATGTGATAAATCAATCTAATTGAAAAAGTTGCAGTCAGAAAGTAAAACTTACTGTAGAATTACATTTAGTTAAAATGTAGTTAAAAACTATCGTTTTGCTATTTTAATAAGTAGTTTTTGTTGACTCTTAACACTGATATTTACAACATTATCCCTTAATAATATGTTACATGTAGTCTATTTAAACAGATTCAAAAAAATGGCACTAAAAGTAGAGTATATAAGCTACGCACCACAGCCATCTTTTGTGGTCATATATATGTTTCTAAATTTGTTTATTTCTTTAGATATTTTGCTTGATATGAAGGCATCTGGAGGAGAACTGGGTTGGCTGACACTACCTAATGAAGAAGGGGTGAGTAAAACTGGATTCTTTCACATTTTCATGGATGTATGGATGAGTCAGTAATGTAGTCAGCTTACCAGCTGTTCCTATTAAACTTGGTTTATACTGTAGGCCTTTTGTTCTTGCTATGTCCTTTTTATTAACAAGACATTAAGATTTATGCATTTCTCACAGTTTATTAGAAATTTCAAACGTATTTTAGTCATATGAGTGGATATCGTTTCCCACTGGTTTAATGGCTTGGTTTAATTTGTGTTTAAAGTTAAAATATATTTATAAATATACATGCTTTGTGGTTTACATGCCTTACTTAATCCAGAGAGGTTTAGGATTCAATGGATACTGGTAACACTATTATATACAGTAAGAGAAAGTGAGACACCAAGGCCAGTGGCGTAGGGAGTGAGTGGTCTGTCCTCTATCTTTAGTCATGCTATTTCCTTTCTGAGGGACTGAAGGAAATGGAGACGTGGTCAAAGGCGCCGAGTGAGTCGTTTTACCTCTATGAAGTACTGGGATTAGAAGAATATTCCATAGTTTTTTGTCCCCCTAAGGCCCCAGAAGGGATTTACCCTTCAAGTTTTTTCCCTCAGGGAGACTGTTGTATGGGTTTAAGGGCAAGTTCTAGCCATTTACACCCCTAAGGTGGGGGTATAATTATTCCTTTCCAGACGAGTCCTGTCATTTTGTTGCTCAAATGTTGGAGGTCCTGTCTTGAAACATTGAGCTCTTGAGCCACTGTGTCCACACAAGGCCTTTGAGGTCTGCATGCCAAGCATGATCTGCTGTACAAGTGCTTCTGGAGGATTCTAGAAAAAAAGAAAAAGAGCGATGAAGGAAAAAGGAGTCTTAAAACTAATGCATTATGTCATTGGGGATTGCCGGTCCTCTCATATACCTTTAGCCAGGCTTCGGGAATGGATTTGCCTAGACATGTAGTTCCCACACCCACATTTCTTACAAATGATATGCAACCCTGTGAGAAAATGTTTAATGAATCAGTGCACTGATATTTGCTTCTATTTTTCACTATTATAAAATAATAATTTGGTCTTTTGCACTCATTAACGACTAATTGTCTTTGGCTGTTTTTATTTTCTCTGTATCTTTTCCAGTGGGAGATAGTCCAGACGGTGGTGAATGGCTCCCTTCTATATACCTACAGTGTGTGTAACGTAGTCAGTGATACAGAACAAGACAATTGGCTTCGTACTACCTTCATCCAACGGCCTTCTGAGGCTTCACGAGTTTCTGTGGAACTACGCTTTGTCGTTCGCGACTGCAACACTTTTGAAGACACAACTCTCTCTTGCCGTGAAACTTTTGGCCTATACATATCTGAAACCGACACAGATGTTGGCACCAGTTTCAGGAAGGGTCAGTTTCGCAAGATTGCAACAGTGGCTCCTGACGAGGTAACTGCAAACAAGGGTGGTGGACGAGCATCTGTAAGAGTCAATGTGGAGGCCCGTAGCATCGGACCCCTTTCCAAAAAAGGCTTCTACCTGGCCTTCCAAGATGTCGGGGCATGTGTTGCTCTGCTGGGTGTGAGGGTGTTTTACACTACATGTCCATCCACAAGACGTAATCTGGCCACTTTCCCCGAGCAAGTGACTTCAACGGCTCTTACTGAGGTGGAGGGAACCTGTGTGAAGGACGCAGTGGCTATCAGCCAGGCGACTCCTCGGATGTACTGCACTGCTGAGGGAGAGTGGGTCGTACCTGTCGGGCAGTGCCAATGCCGAGCCGGCTACCAGGCCATAGGACAGAGTTGCCAAGGTAAGAGTTATGATGCAGTAGTTATGCAATCTATGTATAGTAGTGCTGCAACAATTGTGGATATTATGCAAATGTGTATTATTCAGCATGTCTCCACCCACTTGACACATTTAATCAGGAAACTGTGAGGCAAACCTGTTTGTTTGGTTCCATATGGTTTGTAAAAATGATAAATAAAGGGGATATTATTAAGATATTACTTAAAAATGTTAGAAATTTCCATGTTGTTGTTGTATTGGAACATTTGTTAAATTCTTGTTTGGTATTTACAGACTACAAACATTTTGGTTATGTAACTTTTAGAAGGTTTTTCTTTGTA
>JAYDZG010000043.1:8039753-8051090 GCA_034509265.1 Microcambeva bendego
ATTTGTTAAATTCTTGTTTGGTATTTACAGACTACAAACATTTTGGTTATGTAACTTTTAGAAGGTTTTTCTTTGTAAAGTTAAGGCCACTGTGATTGGCATGACTAAATATTTGTAGCACTCTAGTATCAAGTTCAAGCAATTGAAGACATTGAAAACTCCTTTGTAAAGCAATAGCATTAATTGTCTCGATGGCTGAGGAACAACTGCAGGGCGTAGTGGGTGGGCTGCCAGCATGAGTTTCTTTATAAGTGTGCGCTAAATTGCCTGAGTGTATGGTGTGGTTGCCAAAGAGCCGTCTGACAAGTCGCCTGTGAGAGCATGGAAGACGGAGGAGATGACTTGAGTCTAAAGGAATGTCTGCCTTGTCCACACCCTTTCACCTGCTCGTGTTTTATTTCCGATCTACATGTGTGCTTAGTGCTTTAGGAAGGAAGCTTAAAGATACCAGGTTACCACAGCGAAAGGCTTTGTGAAGATAGTAATGGCAAAACTGGTTTTTGTAGATTCCCGAAACAAAACAATATGAAAAGAATGAATCCTAAGCAGGCATTGTGAACATTTCTACCAACTAAATGCCAACAGGTAGAACTATGCTAAATCTTTCTTTATTGATACAGATTTAGTTCAGTGTGAAATGAATAATCTGACTTAGTCAGGCTTAAGTGTAAATAATCAACCGATTTATTTGGGGTTGGGCCTTATTCAGGCTTATCTGAATTCAATTCTCTTGTCATCTGGAAACTGATATGACTCAGTGGACAGGTCTAGCATTACCTGAAGACTACCTTGTTTCAGTGTGTGTGTTACCATGACTACACCTAACCACAAATTACAAGGAAGGCTTGGCACACCCATGCAACACTGAGTCAGTTATCGTCTAATTGAGGGCTTCGGCTCTCTCTACACTTTTTGTAGTGGTGGGAAATATGGGTTTTGGCTCAGCAGTGTTGAAATGCAGGGTTTGTCATGCTCGGCCAGCTGTAACCTTAAACCGTATCAAAGATAAGGGAGGATTGTTAAGTGGAGCTTCTAAAGCCTTTGAACGGGAAAGCTGTTTTATGTGTGTTTTATTCTGAGATGGGTTAATTAAGATTTGTACCCACATAAGACACGAGAAAATAAAATTTCGACAAATTTTGTCTAGTTTGCTCATAGTATGAACAACATTCATGATGAATGTGTTTGGAAATTTATAAAGAATGACAGAACTCAGGAAGGAATTTTCTTTAGACATTGGTTCATAGGTTTCCAACAGGCTGCACCTGAAGTGGACATGGTCTTCATAGAGAGCTGGAAAGTTTTAGTGGAAAGGGGAAATTCTAAAGGTTTATGGCATTCCTCTGTTTCTAGGAGACACTCCAAATGTTTTGCCATCTTCAGAGGATGATTTCACTTAGAGGTCTTGGGGAGGAATGTTATTATTAGAGAGACATCGTTTTATCTTTGAATGATGACACTGTCCTGGAATGAAGATGCAAGTCCAAACTTCACCCCATACTTCACCCCCCAAAAAAAACAATTTGGTCCATCTCTGTTTCAAACTAAACACTACTTATGAATCATTTAGTGCTGCATTCATTCTGTCATTCACTTAACACTTTATGGTAGCACTCCATGGCCTCTTGAATGCATGTAATCATTAATGTAATTGGTTAAATGAAACTACTCTAGAGCAGAAGGCCTCGAGCTATTCAAAAGAAGTGCTTTTGCTTGAACAGCTATGGAGACAAAAATGGTGAGGCGACATTGTTCTCATTTGAGTTTTACAACCTCCTCTTTGTGCGCGACTTCTGTTCTAGGCTTATCGCCACCTGCCATTCTTCATCAGACTTTACATTGATTGGTTTCCAGGCATAAGCAGGAGGTGGTGAGTGATCAGTGGTGGAGCAAACTGAGTAGGGGAATTTTCGGGGGGTCGATTCGCTTGCCAAATGTTTTTTTATTTTTTTTTTAGGAAAGATCAGACTGTACAAGGGCATCTGGTTTATGTTGAAAAGCTATGATTGTAATGCCCTTTGACTTATGTAGCACCCTTCTTTTATTGCTATTTTAAAATATTTTATTAAGATATTTAAATATTGCATTATGGGATTTTTAGAGGTTAGCATAACTGGCAAGCAGCTACTCTACATTATAAAAATTGGATTGTGTTTTTTTATATATATGTTGACTCAGAGGTTAGAAAAGGCACATTCTAATTCCTGTTAAGTCCAACAGTTTGTCGTGTATGTGACATTTTCAGGACTCTATTGAAGGGCTTGTTGTTTTAACTGCTGACTCTTCCGCCCACACAACTCCGACTAGTCCCTTTGTATGGTATTTTACTCATAACAATATGAGAGCAAAGTCTAGTCTCGGCTGCCTTATCTGGTTAGCCAGATAAGGGTCTTTTGGGGGTTTGAAAACAGTCATGCCTTTACTCATCCTACATAGTATTCACCACAATTGGGAGTGCCCATACCAGTCCCTGTATTCATAGGTCACCACATTCAGCTTTTATTATGTCCACAAGATAAGGAAAACTGGCATTACAAGTGAGCTGTGAACAGATCAGAAGTTTCCTACCGACCAGACAAAATCCAAACCATAAACCTCCTAAAAATGCCCCAGAATCATTGTTAACTGGTCAGGTTTTTATTTTCATTGGATTTAGCTTTAGTTCAGACTTGGAACAGTTACGCACATTAGGGTAGATGAATGGAGTGGGAGTTTTCCGCTCTCTTCAGAGTTCAAACAGAATAGAAAGGGAGGTTGCTTTTCTTATGCGAACATCTCTTCCACCCCCCACGGTCCATTCATCCACTCGCACAAATACACAGCAAATACACAACCCCCATCAAAATCCCCATGAGAGAGCTGCTGTCAGCAATCCTTAAGCACCGGTCCCATTCAAACCCACATACACACGCACCACCTACTGCTCATTAAACTGAACCCCACTGCTTCTGGTTGAGACAGACGCTGAAAGACTGACCCCAGGAGATCATGCAGTCATTCAGACGTGCCCCGCTATAGAAACTTTTTTTGCAAGCTTATGAGATTCTCATGGTCATTAAATGTACATATTTCAGCAACACTTTCTTTCTTGTGCTGTCCATGATTTTAGAGTTCCCCTTCCGTTTTGCTAATGATTGTTAGTATTGCTGCATTCCTTTTTTCTGGCCATAGAATGTTCTCATCCTTCGACACAGGAAGGAAAGGAGGAGAGGATGGAGGCTATACAAGCTTGCAATTCCCGCATCCTGTTTTGTCCAACCAACATGCACACATAGCTCACCTGCAAAGCTGATTTATTTCATACCAAGCTTAAACTTCTCAGTTGTCTCTCATGCCTGTAAATGCTTGGCTTTTGTCAGAAGCTAAAATCACGGTATGTCGTCCTACTGTGATAAGTATAAGCTATAAGGATTTGGGTCGTCGTTGATGGATTGATTCATCCTCTCTGTAGCTAACTGGTGTGAATGCATTTGCATGTATTGTTCTTCTCTGATGGGGAGAGGGGATAACAGGAGCCTCCTGTGGTTCTATTACTTAAGAAGTTGTGAGCTTTGATGAGTTTAATGGAAGCTCAAATTGAAGAAGGCTGGTGCGTAATAATGTGTGCTGGAAGGGTGCAACTGTAGAGATAATACATTTAATAATAATGAATAATCACTATTATCTGCCCTGGTACTTATATTAATACTGAAGCAGAAATTCTCGGATGGATTGCTGTGCTTTGTTAGGTCCTCTCTAAGCCACTCTTGTATTCATAACATGTTTACTTACTGTCTGTTTAGCATGTGAAGAAGGCTTCTACAAGAACTCTAATTCCAACGAGCCATGTGAGGTCTGTCCAAAAAACACTCAGCCTTCAGGACCTGGCGCACTAGAATGTCCATGCATAGAGGGTTTCTTTAGGGCACCCATTGATTCCACCTCTGCTCCATGTTCTGGTAGGTTTGGTTTTTAGTTGAAGCTCACATTATTCCTCATTAGTTTTCTTAACTAATTGTTCCATGATTGTTTTCTCTATCAGGACCACCTGGTCCACCAGAAGACCTTTCGTCCAATCCTCTGCTCACTGTTGGGAGCGTACAGCTGATCTGGAGACCTCCGACTAACACAGGCGGGAGAAAGGACGTCACTTACAACGTTCTTTGTGAGCGCTGTAACGGAGCACTGTGTGAGCCATGTGGAGGAAGAGTGCGCTTTGAGCCGACACAAACAGCACTGACCAAGCCAGAGGTTACAGTGAGCGATATGGAGCCTCACATCAACTACACTTTTACAGTGGAAGCCCTGAACGGAGTGTCCCAGTATAGCCACAAGAAGTCAGTCGCTATTGTTACCACCGTGCTACATTTCACAGGTACAAACATATTGAAATTTTGCATAAGAATGTTTGTTTTAGCCATCAGAATTGTTTTATAATGTGTATCTGTTTTACTCCTTCTGAATTACAGACCCTCCTAAAGTAACATCGGTTAATGTTGTGGATCGCACCGCAAGTAGTCTCTCTCTGTCATGGGTTGTGGATCTCCACACGCGGTCCCATCATGCTCCACAATATGAGCTTATGTACCGCATCAAGGTATTCAAATACACCAAATCACACCTATAGTATTTCTGTCATTTCTTTGTTGTCCAGAGATTGGTCTCTTTTTTTCTGCTTGTCTCACTGCATTTTTATTTTTGTCATTCTTTCCTCATAGGATGACCAAGAAGATCAAGATGTCACTACGTACACCGTACTTAGGCTGGAAAAGAACACGGTTCAGATCAGAGACCTCTTACCTGGCACTAAATATGTGTTTCGTGTCCAGACGTTAACACCCGAAGGCCATCCAAGCAGCCAGAGCACAGAACATGAGTTTGAGACTTTGCCACTGGGTAAGATGGTGTAATCGATCTCTGTGTGATTGTTTTTATTTACATTTATCTGAAAGTGATACTAAAGTAGAATACAATGTAACTGAATCCATTGTGTGTGTTCAATAGCTGAATCGCAGACACAGGGCAGTTCTATGATTGTAATGGGAGCCATTGCTGGAGGTGGAGTCATGTTGCTGATCGTGGTGGTCATTTTATTCCTACACAAAAGGTTAGAATGGTGTTCTCTCTCGCTCTCTCTCTCTCTCTCTCTCACCACTTTGTCCTTATCATACCGTATTTCCTTTTCAACAGAACCAGCCACACCCTATCTATTTTAGTTTAGATTCCTGCTTTGATCTTGTGAAAGTAATAGGTTTAATAGCCCCAACGTGCAAAAATAATCTCAACATTTCTGTTTGCTTTTCATCAGGAGGCTGAATTCCCATGTCCGGCAGAGAACTGGTGGGGACTACTTTGCTTGCCCAGGTATGAAACAGCCACGGAAGGCATAAAAACATTCATACAATCTCCACATACACCTTATATTGTTGTAAAACTGTACCATGTGACTTTTGAACACCTGCTTGTCTAATCTGATTCATTTGTAAATCATAAACATTGTGTACTGTACATTTTATACTTGACATATTGTCCATGAATGCTAGTAGGTGCTATAGTATGTATGTTCATTGACTAGTCTGTAAACATGCCCTTTTTGGTTCTCACAGACAAACTGCAGCCGTTGAAGACGTATGTGGATCCCCACACTTATGAGGACCCCTGCACTGCTGTCCTTAAGTTTGCCAGTGAAATTCACCCCAATCATATTACCAAGCAAAAAGTCATTGGAGCAGGTACATTTAAAAATAAAAATGTATTCCTTATCTGATATTCTGATATACTGTAATATATATATAAAAAATATCAGTAAGCTTGTATATAGTTATAACAAGATCTATTTACATATACTAGAGCTATTTACATATTACATAGTAATAATATGTATACACAATTAGTTAGGGGTGTATTATAGTATTAACAGCAACAATAATGATTAGATTTATATGTATTATAGTTATAACCGTAATAATGATAAAATGTGTAAACAGAAAGCAATACAACTCTAACTATGTGTCGGGCTGGTGCAAATAGGATGGTAATTAATGAAAATCAACCAAGAGAGTAGTATAAAGTGATAATGCAAATGATAAATCATGAAGAAAAAATACTCCAATGTGTAGGTGCGAACAGTATAAAAAACAGTTCAATGCATATTTTAATGCACATATTTCTATGTAGATGAATACATGAATACATGCTCATTTTTGCTTCATAGGAGAGTTTGGCGAGGTGTACCGCGGCGTGCTGAAGCTGCCAGGACGCAATGAGGTTGCTGTTGCGATAAAAACACTGAAGCCAGGCTACAGCGAAAAGCAGAGGCAGGAATTCCTGAGCGAGGCCAGCATCATGGGCCAGTTCTCCCACCAGAACATCATACGCCTGGAGGGGGTCGTCACAAAGTGTACGTGTCAACTCTATCACCACAGCTCTGAGCACCCACACAGACGAATCATTGATCATCATCTTATGTGTCATTTTCCGGTGACTGTGTTGTCATGCACTAATTTCATTCCTCTGTTTATTTCAGTCAAACATGCCATGATTGTTACGGAGTATATGGAAAATGGAGCTCTTGATCAGTACTTAAGGGTACGTCTTTAACCTAAATATAATGTCGATTGGTTTTTACTACACAATGTTTATCAGTTATTGATATTGTATGTATTTAAATTTATTTTCGCTCTGATTACAGGACCATGATGAAGAGTTGTCCTCGTACCAGTTAGTTGGCATGCTGAGTGGCATTGCTGCAGGAATGAAGTATCTCTCGGATATGAACTACGTGCACAGAGATCTTGCTGCCCGCAACATCTTGGTGAACAACAACCTGGAGTGCAAGGTGTCAGACTTTGGCCTGTCTCGTGTCCTAGAGGACTATCCAGAGGGCACATACACCACCAGTGTAAGTCCTTACTTCTGATCAGGAGTTAAATTTGAATTAGCCACAAGCAATAAAGGATGGCACATTTCTAAAATATATTTTTCTGGTTCTTAGGGAGGAAAGATTCCTATTCGCTGGACAGCACCAGAGGCCATAGCTTACAGGAAGTTTACCTCCGGCAGTGACGTGTGGAGTTTTGGAATAGTCATGTGGGAAGTGATGGCATTTGGAGAGAGGCCATACTGGGAAATGAGCAATCATGAGGTACAGTATATTTAACCCACATGTTTGACATGTTATTAAAGAATGCCCATTAGGGTTTGCTTGATAAAGCATTGTTCAGGAATTAAGATATTGCATGTTTACTTTCATGGAACATTTGAGCCAATGACCTGAGTCAGAATGTCATACTACCAATGTTTATTAATGGTATGAGACTAAAAATATAAAAGTATATTTGGATATCTTATTTGCAAACAAGACTGGAATTTAATAAAACATTATCCAGCCAAAAATGTAACCGTCTGGAAATCCATACATATATTGCAGGATGTGTACAGGGAAATGTCAAGTGTAATTTACAACCATCCATTACAGACGGGGTGTGGGTTCGTAGAGCAGGATATTGACCTTGCTTTCTTTATCTTTCTCAGGTGATGAAAGCGATACATGAAGGGTTCAGGTTGCCGGCACCAATGGACTGCCCGTCTGCTATTTACCAGCTGATGCTACAATGCTGGATGCAGGAGCGTTCCAAACGCCCACGCTTCCTTGATATTGTCAATGTCCTGGACAAACTTTTGCACAACCCGGAGTCCCTCACAGCCATCGCCAATGTTGACTTACGGTAAATCCTCACCTGCTTGAATAAAAATACAGTACAGGAAAAAAGGGACAGTGTATAGTGATCTGATTATGATCTTGATGTGTTATATGTGGGAAATGGAAATACATGGGGCATGTTCCTTTATGACTCACTCTCACCAGTGAGGTGTTTGTAGCACTACAATGTATATCAATCAAGCTGATGACATGTTCATTTCCACAGAGTGTCCATTCGCCTGCCTAGCACGAGTGGAAATGACGGAGGCTCATTCAGGTCTGTTGATGAATGGTTGGAGTCTATCAAGATGGCCCAGTATAAAGAAGCTTTTGCCCATGCTGGGATCACCACCATGGAGCAGGTGTTGCACTTGAGAACTGAGTAAGTAAACATTAACACAATCAGCAAATGAAAGTTACGCTATACATGCCAAACCTTCCATGCTCATTTTTATCTCATGGTTTGCTGCAGGGATATCAGAAAGATTGGAGTGATGTTGCCAGGTCACCAGAAAAGAATGGCCTACAGCATTTTTGGACTGCAGGAGCCCACTATAAGTCAGATGGGTGTGTTTGCAGTGTGACATCCAGATCAATCGGCGGAGCTGCAAATTGTCAATATGCACAGCCGAGCTGGCCTTAAACCTGAGCTTTACTTGCACTGGGCTGACGGATACGAAGACACAAAATGATTATCGAACTGGACCTCAGTGACTGAGTGGACCAACTAAATACTTCTAAGATAATGACTGAAAATAGACTGATTATTTTTTCACTCTTTATGTGTCGCATTTTGTTAGTGTATCTGATTTTCGGGCAGGCCTGCTTTACGTCCTTATTTCAAATGTTTGCCAGTAAAGGATTACAGGCCAAACATCATGTTTAATCCCAGGTCGAGTCTAATGAAGCACTAGAGCACATTATCACAAATGTTTTGCAAAACCAACTAGTAAATCTATTTTAAGAGTATATTTTTAAGTCTAGCATTGTTGATAGTCTAAGTGTTGGAAGATAGTTAGAAAATGTTTGAATGGTTCATGCCATGAATCAGTTTGTACACTTAAAATGACAGTATGTTTACAGACATTTTAGACCTTTTTTTATTATTTAATATTTATTGTGTGTTTTTTATTTATTGTCGTCTGTAAATAACTGGCTATGTAAAAAGACATACATGTTTGTGGTATTTAGTAATAAAATATGTTTTGTGATAAACATAGAAAGTTCATGTCTCATTTTACTACCTAATATGCAGTAGACCAACTACTGAGTTTGTTTGTTCATTAGGATAATGTCATGCTTTTACACCTTGATTACAATTTCAATTTAAAGTAGCTCTAGAGTGTCTGCTAAATGGACAATATGTACATGCAGAGGTGCAACACCTTTCATTGACACTACAGATGTGCCATTATAACTATTTAATGATATTATTTTAAGTACTCTAGTATTGCAGCCCTGGAATGTTAACCTTGCTATAAATTGGCAGTTTGTCCAAGCTAAGTCACTGAATTGCATCCAGTGATTCCCAGGAAAGCAGAACCACGTGACAAGGTCATGTTGTAAAACATAAAAATAAAACTAAATTGAAAAATATGTAAAATTGGTACAGTATAGTTACTGGGTAAGTATGCAAGCCCACTACTGCCAAGATACAGTTATCTTTAGGCAGGGCGTTTCCTGAAAGTGCCATAAAAGTATCAGATTTAAAATAAACAAGTTAATTATTTGTCATTATTTCTCTATCCTTAAACTGCTCATTTTCTGCATGTTCTTGCTCTCTCTCTGTTTTATGGTTTTTCTACATTTCTACAAAAAACAGCGTTCACTATAGACTGAATCCCTTTACTAATGTGAAGTGGAATGGTTGGATTTCAACTGATAAGAACGATGCATAAACCAAAGAAATGTTTAAATAAATGATTGTTTAAAACAATAAATTATTTAAAACAAACCATAGTTCACAATGTGATGTGGGTCCAGAATACATTAACATGGTTAGATTTGAGCAATAAGCTGCAGTAAGATTTAACAGCCTACGTACTGAGATTTTTCTGAAGTATTTCATGCTTTGACTGTAAAGCACTGAAGTCCATCTTGGTGCGTGTCCTCAAAGAATGAGAAAAAATACATACTGATTTGCCGTCTTTACAAATTTTCTGGTTTCAAAGGGTTGTTCGTAAGTCAAAATGTTCGTTCACTCTTATTTCTAGATTTGCCTGAGCTGTTAAAGCAGCAGTTCACGTCTGGATTCGAATGTCAGATTCAGTACGGGAGTGTAAATTCGCACACTTTGAGGTTTTGGCCACCAGATGCCGCTAATGTGTAGGGTGTTAGAAAGCTATAACGTTTTGCGACACAGTTGGGAGGAAAGCTTCGGTTTGCAATCACTAGTCAAAAGAAAAGCACTAATTCAGTCACAACACAAACACACTGAATAAGAACCTCACTACTTTATTTGTGTAAAGCCGAGTATTCACTTAAACAAGTGTAAACTCACAATCTTTTAATAATGTTCTACTTTCTGATTAACTGAGAGAAACGGACTGAATGTAGGGGGGGGGATAAAACTAAAGTATTTATCCTTGTGTGGATCAGATTCCAATACCAACATTGGCATAGATAATACATTAACGATATTTTAACAGTTCCGCCTACTACTGCCATTACGATCATCTCCTACGTCACAGTAAAGATGGCGGCTCACTGTAGAAGCCATGCTTGATTGTTGATCAACTAATATTTTGGGGATTATTTCATTTTAAACGTGTAGCGACAAGTCTGAAGAAAAAATGTCACGATTGATCGTGAAAAACCTTCCCATTGGGGTGAGTTTATTTGACTGCTATGCAAAATATCAAGCCAAAACATTGGTTTAGACCTGACGATAGTTTCGTCGATGCTAAAATGCTGTGATAAAGAACGTTTCTCTGTTGGAGATGGGTTGTTGGTTTTCTGATGGTGACGTTTAAAAGGAAACCAAGAAAAAGTACTACAAAATAAATGTAATTGGCGATTATGGCTCATCTACATATCTTTAAATTCGATCACCTCGGTGTACCTGCTTAGCTGCTTAATAATCCTCAAATGTCTTTAGATTCTTAAAATAAAAAGCACATTTATACATCACTGCTGTGTGGTTAGATGTTATTAGCGTTGTGGTTAAAATGGAGAATGAGGTTTTGCTCGTTTATATTTGGTTAAGTGTATGCATTGACAGAATGAGGGAATTGCTTTAAATCACGTTGGTTTTAAGTAAATCTACCGTCCACTGTTAATGTTGTTTGCCAAATGCCAGTCATTACACAAGGCCCCATGTAAAAATAATCTATGATTGTAACCAGTAAAGATTAAATTTATGAAAAAAATGACCATATACTTTTTGAACACTAAGACGTACCCTCACATAACCCTGTCCTTCCTTTCAGACCTTTTTAATCTCACTATAAATGCTTAATTAAAGGTGGAAATAAGACTAAAGGTCTTGGTTCCTCATTTAAGTAGCTGTTTTGCTATAATTGCTGAAATTACAAATTGTGAATATGTCATGTATTATTGGTGTCACCAGTAACATTTTACCCAACAACCAACCAAACTGATACATTTAAAACATGATTTTATTTAATAAATGTTAAACATGGAAAACGTTTCATAGA
>JAYDZG010000043.1:8090866-8103924 GCA_034509265.1 Microcambeva bendego
CAATTAATGTTGAGGCCATAATGGCATATAGCTCAAATTATCCAGTTTCAATCAACGCCTGTATTTGATGTCTGCTGCCATGTTTTCTAACTTTCTGGACAGATTCCCACTGGATACTCTGGCTGCATTCCACCTTATGCATGTACTGCATGTTGTAATCAAAACACAAAACTTACATCTAAATGAGGACTGTCATCATGCAGAAGAAAAAAAAAACATGACACAGATATCTATGTTTTGTACATGTTGTTACTGGTTTGCCATCTTTGGCAGCTATTGCATTAACCAATTGTTTATGAAAATGGAGAGAACTGCTTTAATTCAGCTACATTTCGGGTTTTTTGAATGTGTACGTTCTGTTTGAAGCCTAGCCACAGCATCATGATTGGGTCAGGGAATTTATTAGAATTTATTATTAATTTATTACCTTAATTTTTGATGTTGTTGTTGTTGTATATGTTTAGTGACAGAGCTATAGACAGTTCCTATCAGTTAAATAAACAGTATCTGATGAACAAAATCATGCAATGTTTTACAAAAGCTGCAAATTGAATATCATTTGATGGAACTTGATGGAGGGCACTAATACCCTAACACAACACAATTGGTTATTAATATTTTGCTTGACAGACAAGACAGGAATACTATCCTTCTCACCAAAAAGGCATGGCAAGTGAGCCGGAAACTATCCCCTCTGCATCTTCCTTGAACAACTGCTACATATCAAAATGTCAGTTCATGGTGACCTAAATTCTTGTACCAATTTGGTTTGGCAGGTTACCGAAAGCTGGCAAGTGCACCTGACTACAGACAGATTTAACTTGCACTAATAATAAAGGACAGCAAAAATGAAGCCTATTCTGTTTGAATTGTTCCAGTTTAGGAACAGATGTAGCACCATATGCTGTGAATGTGCACAGGCAACTAACTAATCCTTCTTTCTCCATTCGTCCAATATGCACAGGTGATGAATTCTTCACAAAGTGTGAATAAATACATTCAAATAGAATGATGAAACAGTTCCCATTTCCTAAAATGTTTGTCACACATGCCAGTTTATGGGTGGGGACAGCTATTAGAAAAATCCTGGCTAGTAATGATTCATTTTCAAGTGCTATAAATACTGAATCCACTTCAGGTATTGACCCTTATTCACTAAACCTGAGTGTAGAAAAGTGCAGATTCAAGTGCCCAGAATAATATACATGCTGTCATATAGCAATTAAACACAATTAAAAATCCCTTCAGTTGCATGCATTGCATCCCCTTATGTACTGTAAGGAGTGAATTAAAATGAAAATACATGTAAGCACAGCAGATGAAGTATTAAAAAAATGAATAAAAAGAATCAGCTGCCAACACAGTTACTATTTTGTAGGACATAGGCTCAAGAGGGTTGTGGTTTACATCACTTTTATTACTAATGGCTATTGTTATGTTAGTGCTTATAGGCATTGATAGTAATGTTGGTGTTCCTCATCTCTAACTATTGCCTTTCATTTTCATTATTCATCATTATTACTTTATTAGCTGAATTTTGTTAGTGAATTAATGAGAAATGAAGCACAGTCTATTCAGATGTCAGTTTAATGTCAACGTACCATTATTGTGTGTGTGTGTGGTACATAAACAGTGAGTAGCAGCTTATGTATGACATCACACCGATCCTCAACATGCAGTAAAAGACTCCAAGCCTTGGACATGTGCTTATAGAGACTACACCGACTAAAACTGTTAAACAAACTGTCCAAGACAGTCTGACCTCAGAAAAAGAACCTAAAAGAAGCAGAAACCTGTCTGCACCATGCTGCAAATACCTAACAACTATTAAAAAATGTAATAAGTTAATTTGATTAAAGCCCATGGTGATTACATAATTGTGTATTATATGATAAGAGCAACACTAGAATGTTGATTATTGAGTTCAGTGTTTAAAGCATAGTATTTAACCGAAAATGTATTTCTGTATGTTTTTATTAATGTATGTTTTTATTGTATGCTTATTATCAATTGAATATTAGTTCTATGCTGCTTTTATGCTGCATTAAATCCTTGGTCATGTGGTTGCATGAGATGTGGCTGAACTTTTTTTCCATAACATATTTCAGGCTGCTTCCTGCTGCAGTCTGTGCACAAAGCAAGCTTCATAAAGACATGGCCCTGACTTTACACCCTAAAAAGAAGTGCCTGACCTCATAGATGCCTCTACATCATGGGCATAAATTCCTACAAACACATCTTAAATTGCTGTGCCAAACTTTTACTGTGACATCCGCATGGTTTTAGAATGAGATACCAAACAAGCTCATCATTTTGTGTACACATACTTTTGGCCATATAGTGTATATTTAGATTCTAATCCCTTACATCAGTTGGACTGACAAACACCCACAGTCGAACCCAGCTTCAAATACAGGTCCCCCTGAAGAGTGTCTGTGATTCTGTCACAGTGTGACAGGCAGAGCATGCACACAGTAATACACACACACACACACACACACACACACACACACACACACACACACATACACACATACACACATACACACACCATTTGCTGCCTGTCCTTGCTTGTTCCATCTAGCCTGGCACACACACTCTTCAGCTTCATATTGGATATAGGAATCAGAGACAGACCAGCAAAAAAAAATGTCTGCGTTTTTTGTTTACTTATACAATAGAACCTTTGAGACGCACAATAGTATATACAGGAGACTCAAAAAGTATTCAGCGCCCAGACTTTTTGCTCTTTTCATTCTGCAGATTTAATTGGTTTTATCACTTAGTGATGCTTATAGAGACATGCTCAGTAAGTGGGTCCGAATATGTTCTGAATCCACGAAGATGCATTACAAGTGCATTACATTCCTCATTCATTCATGAGGCACTGCTAACACCAATGCCAAAATTTGCCAAAAGGAATGCTATTAAGATTTTATATTACTGTTTTTAACAATGTATTGGATTTTTTTATTCATTCAAATAACAGAATAATCCGTTAGAAGACTCAATGATGATTAATCATAAAACTGCACTATGCGTATGCTATTCAATATTTCAAAAATGTTTTCAATATACATACCAATAACCAAATCATTAATATTTTGATCAGTATCTGGATCCTTGTTGACTGGCCGATCTAGTATTAAAGTATTTAATGTAGCAGGAAGAAGTTTGAGACTTGAATAATAGACACTGTGGACGTGAGCCTCATATTCCACTCGGTTTATCAGTTTACTGTTTACAGACACTATTTTGTTCCTTGAGTATGCAGTAGGTTCAGTAGGGCACTCGGGCTATGCTCTCCTGTACTGCTAGCTTTTCTGTCTCTGTGAGAAAAAATTCTTTAATGAAGAGAAGCACACTGCCAAAAATGCTGCCCTTCTTCACCTCAGGTGATAATTACTTGCCCCCTCCTTTTCGGCTTTTTCCTCGCCTGTTCACCTTTTTTGCATTGTTTTCCCCATTTTTTTTTTTTCCTTTTTGGGCTCTACTACCCTCAACCCACATAGGCCGAGTGTTATCCTCAATCTGTCAGACGTGAATTGTTAGAATAACCTCTAGCTGTGGAACAAGCTCAGTTTTACAAGGTAAAGCACCTGACTGCACTTAGATCAGTTTCAGCCTGACATGTTGGCCTGTTATCAACATTGATTCTGCTCCAGCCACCACAGATTTCCTGCTAATTTGACATTTATCCCAAACCAAAACCACAATATGTTGTCACAACAAATTTAGAATGCTCTGTTTTTCTTTATTCTGTTGCCAGTGT
Organism: Microcambeva bendego; assembly: GCA_034509265.1. NCBI lineage: Eukaryota > Metazoa > Chordata > Actinopteri > Siluriformes > Trichomycteridae > Microcambeva > Microcambeva bendego. The sequence continues at coordinate 8,094,639 of JAYDZG010000043.1, forward strand.
TTATTCCCCTAGCGGATTTGCCACATCACACCACACCTACCATGTGAAGGGTGAGAAATAGTCAAATTTATTAAAACAAGGAAAATAGATGAACCTCATGGGCCATACTACATCTACACCAATAATAAAATAATATAAATACATCTAACTGCCTGTATACTGTTTTTAACCAATGTGTGTTCCACTGGAACTACAATAGGCCCAACATTCAGTAAATTCCTGACCATCTCGCACAGCTGTTATGAAACAGGCATTGCCATGTGCATATTTGGCTTATCAGTGTGAATTACTACACAGGTAGTGAACACAAATCATACTCATCATGCATAGTAAATATGGCAGTGATAAAATGTGTATGTATACTAATACCTAGAAGCAATTAAGATGCTTTGGGAGGTTGGATGAAACTAGAGTACTCTCAGAAAGACAACATAGATGTAGCAAAAACTTTATCTCTGAAGGCAATAATTAAACTCAGGTCTTCATTAACCTAAACAATGTTATTATTATTTTACCATTACTGCCTCCATATTTCAACAACCTGCTATTCTATGGCCTTGAAAGTGAAGTCTGGAGAAAGCTCAATATGTTCGAGGCTGGCTCATTTAAAGGGCATTAGGAGTGAAAATTGCTAGCAAGAGCTGGTCTAGCGAGCATAATACATGCTATCTAGCAGCAATAGCTTCCATCCTGTGCACAGATGAGCATCCATTGAGAACTGTTTACGCACATGCAATGCACAAATCAGACCTCTACACAAGACGAAGCATTCAGCTTCTCAATAAAGAGTATATACCAAACCACATCCCTGCATGGAGCCCTTCAGTGAGACTGCATGTAAACACATGGATCGCCATTCTATCTATCTGTGTGTGTGTGTGTGTGTGTGTGTGTGTGAAATAACAGAACTCGTGTCAGGGTCCAAGTACATGCTGACAGGTAATCAAGCTATTGGCACTATGGCAAGCTCAGTGTGTGTGTGCACTAGTACACGATTATGCCTATTGCATCACCTAGTGCATTGATGGGAGGCTTGGTGGCCCATTACAATTGAATTGTTTCAATTTGTTATCTTTTCTATTGCTATTCGCCGGCAGCCTGCAGGCAATCAACAAACACTGCACCATGGTGTACATACAATCCCAACACACACCATAGTTTCAGTGGAATATTTTTTACACACACCCACACCCACAATGGAAACTCAAACTCATGCAGTCAAATCTAAGCATAATCAATTTCAATAAAAACACAGGTACTCACCTGCAGAAATGGCCATTTGTTGTGTTGCAATTTTGCTTAATCATACTGAAATCCACAGATCAAACTGACTCATTCATATTATATTCCAGTGGTAACCTAAGACCTCCTTTTGAATTTGACAGAAAATGGTTTTCTTTTTCTCAAATATAAAACCTCTAAGTTATTTTTATGACATCTCTATTTTCTTTTGCAGTTATAAACACATTCATATTATTAAAAGACAAATAAATACTGACATTCTAACATTAGCAGGCTAGACAGGCAATTAGCTGGCCTATTAGCAGTGCGGTAATGGGGTATCTTTTTCTGAGTAATTCATGCAGAACTTTGTAACCAGTGCAAATAAGTTTATCTAGTATCATTGTATTATTATGAGATAAAAATATCTGCCAGAGATTTGAGTCTTTTTTTATTTTATTTGTGTATTATATTATTGATTTTACTTTTGCCTGTAGGTCTTTGAAAGTCCCACCTTTTTTGCAGGATTGGTCGATCATGGACACACCCATCATACAACTATTGGTCAAACTACTTTTGATTCAGCCCTCAGCACATGAGCTATAACTGGATACAACAGCATCTGCTGTTGTAATGCTAGCTGTTCCTCAAGAGCAGCTTGTTAAGTTACAGTAGTGCATGGTGTAGAAACAAAGTTGCAAACGTACGGTTAAAGTTTAATTAAAGGACCTTCCAAAAAACAATCTTTTATATCGAGCTGCTGAAAATACACAGTGAGGAATCATTTGTCTTTTGAAAATTGTCTTCCTGATACTTTTTGCAATATAATTCCTTCTAAAATCTGTAAGAGATCACTACACACATCGAGGCCCTTTGTGTGACAGCAGATACAATACAATTTATGATTCCTAGTGGTTAGGTACATATAGGACAATTCAGTGTTACTAGTTAACATGGCTGCATGTTCTTGAACTGTGGGAGGAAAGTGGAGCACCCCAGAGGAAACCCACAGACAGGGGAAGCACGCCAAACAGAAAGGATCCGAACCCAGGACCTTCTAACTGAGTCTTTATGCTAACCATTGTCTTTTTTTCACCAACTATCAGTTCTGAAGCATGGGTTTCCCTTTTTCACAGCTTCCTTCAAGCCCATGGCACTGTTTTGATTACTTGATTTTTTTTATGTGGTTAGGTTTTTGGAAATTAATTTTTAGCTAATGACAAAGGTCCCTAACTTCTGTTCTTCTTTTTTAAACATGTGCTTTGGTTTTTCAGTAATAACAACAGTCACATACAGTACTGTGCTAAAATTACAGCCTCTCTCCATTTCTCTCAGGCTCTCTCTCCTAAGCTCCAGTATGTTCTTGAGGACGGAAAGTGAGAATAGACACCATACGCTGTGAGTTAGTCTGGAAGCTTGGTGTGAATAGACATGGCATGGGTGCATGTGGATATGAACACGTGTGCACATGTGTCACCTACAGTATGTGTCCCTGAAACGCATCTCTCTTCGACCATTCAACTGTGATACAAGTTTGGATATAGTGTAAGTGTGATCCCGAAGCTGAACGTGTCACATAGATTACATGAATGTGTGAGAATTAAGGAACACGTGTGTGTGTGTGTGTGTGTGAGGATTGCGGTCACATGGGAACTGCATATGTTTGGCATTTAGAACAATTCATGTACTTTAATGCAATGTTTAATGAGAGGAAAATAATACGTTTAATTCTTCAAACATTTTTTAATGGCAGAGGACACCGTGTGTAAACATTTTCAAATGCTAATTAAATTTTAGAACGTTCCCATTTCAGAATACCCTCAGACTTATGCAATCAAGCAATTAAAAAAGCTGAATAGACCCACTAATGATTAAATTAAACAAGTCTGGTAGTAATCAAACTTCACATAAATAGAAGCTTTTTAGCATTTAGATGAAATAATTGATTTTTGGTTTTATTTGTGTTTTACCCTCTTTTTCTCTCTCAATTTAGCAGTAATTTTTGCTGCTGGGGGGCCCAGGTGCTTAAGAAAGGAAGACGGATGCTTATTGAGAGTCAGGCCGGTTTTGCACACAATCTCTGCACTACTCCACTTCTGGGCAGGCACTCTGGGCAACCAGAGTCCATACACAGTCCCACGCCTCTGTTTAATCTGGTCGTTTCTCACACTAGCAGACTAGAGGCTAATTTTGTCTACTGCAAGCATTAGCCTGCTCGTGGATGCCCAGCTGATCTGTAGCAGTGCTGATACTCAAACCTAGGACTTCAGATTATGTTGTGAGATAACCACTTATCATGCTATGCCATAATAACTGATTTTGAATGCATCATTCTAAGAAAAGATTGCAAATGCCTTTTCAATAAATCAGTGTCTTATTTTTCTTTGGTCGTTACAGCGGATCATTCATCTCCATCTTGAGCACCCTCCCTCGTCACACTCATAAACCTCCTCTTCCTTTCGCTCCTCCTCATTCCAGGAAGCTCCAGCAGCAGCACACTTCTCCTGATAGAACACTTTATTCTTTTTTAGATTTAACCCATTGTTTCTCCAAATTTAGTGCAGTCAATGTGCTGCTGGAGTCCAGTAGTGGTGCCAAAGGAGGGAGTTGGATGGGCCAAACCTGAGTCGCCAAAATCTTGAAAACGGTGTGCTAGTAACTTATCACAGTTCCCCATCATGGTTTCTTAAACCCTTGTTCCCTCTCTAAAACATCCTACCCGCAATGTTCCTTTGACAAACTACTTCTTAGCCACAGTGAGAGCCGTTATCTCAGGGGCTCAGATATAAATGTGTTTCTCTTTATAATTTATTAAACCATTTAATTTAGGAAATCAAAAGTTTGGCATTTCTTTTTTCAGTCTGTTGCATCTACATGCTCATATATGAATTGTTTGTGGATAAAGTGCTGGTCAAATCCTGGATAGAGAGAGAGGTTGTGACAGAATGGGCATCCGGTGTAAAAAAAAAAAAAATCATACCAAATCAATAATACAGACATCTCAATCTGCTTTGGTGACACTTAACCTCATTTAAAAGTCCTTTAAAATGTAAAAAAAATAGACATCGGTTTGGATGTAATGATAATAAAAGACATTTAAAAAATAAGATTTCTAGGTGCAAAATGCACTGCTCTACAAGAATGATCTACATAGAAAAAAACTCGGTGGACACATTGGCGCAAAGTAATAAAAGATCGATTTACAATCTGCACTCGGTGGAGTGTGCACACATGCTTGCGTCATAAAGCTGGAAATGAAGCATGCAGACACCAACAGCAATGTGTACGACTCGAAGCCACCTTAAGCGTTCCGCCGAAATCAGAACAGCTTTGGTCTCACTGATTGGGAAGCAAAGAGTGTTACAGCACAACTACAGAATAAGAAAAAGTTCAAAAGTGCCTTCGTCGCCTCTCCACGGGGCTGTCAGGTCGTTAATTGATGAGTGCAATGCTTCCCCTCCTCCCTTGTGATCCATCCACCCTTCACACATGTGGCGCTATAAGAGACACTTACACTTTATTATGAGATAATTATGGTGAATCACACTGGTGTGAAGCTAACTCTAAAACGGCACTTAAAGCCCAAGCAGACGTCTGCCCATAATGATGCGTCATGTTGCACTGTGTTTTTAATGATGACAGGCGTTCCGTCAACGTGCGCCACCCCACATAAACGAGTCCAATTAATTGTAGGTGCTGTCGCTTATCTGTCCCTCATTGAACAGTGGTGATTCATTTTTAAATTAGTGTCTGTGTCGAGAGAGAGAGAGAATGAGGGAAGAAGGGAGAGGAGAGGAAAGGAGAAAGTTGTGTGTATGCGACGCTAGCTTGTCACAGTTAACAGTAAAGGAAAAGCTAGGCTGACAGCACAGCTACCTCTCCCTGGCACAGAACAGCTACTCTGCTGAATGTGTGTGAGACACACACCAAGCTTGGTCTGTCATTAGAGCAAAACAGTGGAACAGCACATTTTGCTGCGGCCTTCTTCTGTTAGCGCGCAGACACAACTCGCCAAGCTGCGTCATGTGAATCCACACATTACTACATGCTTAAGCATGTTCACACTAACAGGGTAAAAAATAAGCACCTACATATAGTTAAATCAGACTTGTAGTTGTCCAATCCAGCACAGGAAAGCTAAAAAAAAAAAAAGAGCACACAATAATGTAAAAACAAATCTGAGCATGATTTAAACATAAGCACCACATATATAATCTTATCACTCTCAAACACGCTTAAAACAAACCCTGATGATTTTGTAAACAGAATATTTTTTTAAAAGGCTTTTAAGCATGAACGTGAATAAGGACGCCCATGTTTGTAAACACGTTAGCATAAAGGTTAAGTTAAAACCGCTCCGCTGATGATGAACACTCGGATTGAGGAGACTGACTAACACATGCCTCCCTCTAACACGTGTGCAGTAGTGTGGATGTTTTCATCTGCACGAGGCAAATGCACATACGGGGCTAAGCTTTTTTTCTGGACAGACACACCCCGATCAACACATTAACCCTCGATGTGCGGGCACCATCAATGATAACCGTATCAGTAAAAAGTTCTCCCTCCCAACCCCCTGTCGTGCAGGTGCCCAGCCTTCCGAAAGATAGCCGGGACCTACACGTTTGATCAGACATGTTTGAAATGTCACTATGATGTAACTATGTGTGGTATGGTTTACAAACTGGGTGGATGAAACTAGTTATGTTCACTACTTCATATGTACTGTTGATACAAGCAAACATGGTTCTCCAGACTCCTTAAACTACTAATCAAAGTTAAGAGATGTTTCTGCACACCTTGTCTTCTTTGTACACTAATACTTTTAAGTTCTGTGCAAAAGCTGAATTGATTTTAATAAACAATGTCGTTTAGAACATTTTATGTGTACATCATTCATAATTTCAGCATTTATTAGACACTTTAATTATTAAATTATAGACCTAAATTATTAAAATGACTTAAATTATAGTTACTGTATACATGTATAACTATATGCAGTAACTATATTGAGAGTTGCTCAAGCACAATACCTCAGTCCAATACCTTAACCACTAGGACTGCCTAACATAATTGCATTATCAGGTGTGAAACTAAGAGACACCAATGATATAATGTCCAACAGTAACATTGATTTTATTTTCCCTCGTTCATGCACATGACCTCTCAGATCTGGCAGAGACTTATGCAAACTACAGAATAAAGCTAAAATCAAATTGCTCAAGTATTTGTAAACATAACAAGATACAGTGTAATGTTAATGCACATTTATTGGGATTAGCTTCTTAAAAAATTACTTTGTAAAGGTTTCCTTATAAAACTTTACAGGTAAAAACATTGTGTTGGAAGTGTGCTGTAGAATGATGACATGAGGACCAGAAACGATGAAACCAGGCAGCAAAACATGTTAAACTAATTCTGTACTGGTCCAAAAGAAATGAAACATACAGGACAAGTGCATGCTGGTTTATGTTTTAAACAGTTTGAACCCATGAAACCATTTCAGGTAGAAAATAGATAGAGATGAAAGACTCAGTGCATATCTGGCAACGATGCCCTGGTTCAGCTCTAAGCTCCAAACACTTAACAACTAAATTATTCTCCACATCATAAGCTGTTATATTCTACTTTTTTTTATTCAAATGAATTGTTCCGTGTTTAAACAATAGCAGCAGGATAGGAAGTGATATTTACTATTTGTTCCTCAGTCCAGAATTAAGACATAAAAGGTGAAAGTTTTGTAAACAGTGATGCCCACACAGGGCACGGAACCATCAGGATTCACTGATTTGTTCTAAAATAAAAAACTACAAAAGTAAGCAAGACGTTGTAAGTCTGTATTAAATGTTAGCCTAATTTTATTATCATTTTTGTTTTCTCCGGATTTAGCACATTACCCCACTGCATATCTCTGACACCTGGGTAGCAGCATAAACATTTTCAACTTGCACTTTAACTGCACTTTGTACAGACACACCCTGATCAACACACTTTGTGCAGACGCCATCAATCAGCCAGCTGAGGTCATTAGAAAGAGAGAGATATGCAATCCAGCTTTAATCCCGCCCCTTCATGAACAACAGGCCAATCGCGTGGCCAATCATGTGGCCACTCAGCCCAGATGGCAGGCAGAGCGGAGACTCGATATGCTGTATTCGAGATCCCAGCTCTGGTGATCAGGGTGAGAATTAATACTGTTAGAAAGAAACAAATCTGCCGATGTTTTGCTTTGTATGCTATATTTTCTACTTCTATGAAATTTTAATTAAGTACTAATATTTACTATTCAGTTAAAATCTTGAATTAATAATTTCCCAAAACAGCTGTTCTATGAAAGAAATATAAATGGATTGTGCAAAGGTTTACTTGTATTATTCTCCTTTGTTCCTTGATTCTGCAAGATTTTGTTCATTTAGAAACTCAGTAACCCTGCCAGCATGAAGCAACATTTCACATTCTGCTCATACCAACAAGGTGCCTGATAAATGCGCTCAGAAATAAACAGTAAAAAAAGAACTACCCCAATACCGATCAGGTGACATTACTGTGAGGAGCTGACATACTCCAGGTGGAATGTGGAGCTTTACTGGTGTTTTCTGGTCTGGGCTAGTGGTCATGGAAGCCTGGCATAGGGAAGGGCCGAGCGAAGGCTTCCACCCGGCTGCGTAGGTCAGCGAGGCGTGCTACGGTCTCGGCATCCTCCAGCAGGAAGCTCTTGAACTCTGCTAGCTTCTCTACAAGTCGTTAAACAGACAGATGAGAGAACAGAGAGGAGATGAGGAATTCGTTCAACAATGTCAGAAGTTTACTTGCAAAGATTTTTTATAAAAATACTCTGAAGTCACATCATGACGTCTTTTCTATGAGCAAGACCATGTGACAGGACCGAGACTTTAAGTACTTCCTCGACCTGCTTTTACCCCAGCGTTTAACTGAATTGAGCATTTGTGAGACCACCTTGGTTGCTGTTTTAACACTATGGATATCTGCCAAGTAGGTTCTAAGGAAAATCCGCAAAAGACTGAATTGCGACTTTGTGGTGGTTTAATGTACATTTTTAGGGAAGTCTGTAAATACTTATATAAAAAACTTAATCCAGATTAAATCTTAGCACACTTGCAGAGTTTATTGTAAGATCTTCCATCATTTGAACCATCACGATAAAACCGAAGCTAATGTTGATTATCTGTAGTTATTATATTGTTTAAAGAAATTCTCTCGAGTTTTTAAACATCTCTCTTCAGAGAGTGTCTGCACTAAGGAGGCACATGGAGCATAACGTGGCTCTCCATACTCGCTACAACTGGATGCATGTAGGAGAGGGTGTGTAATGATAAGGCGCTGCTGTATCAGATCGGGTTGTGCAAGCAGCAGCAAATTCACAGTAATTGTAAATGACTAGACTTAAGAGATAAAGAAAAGGAAAATAAAACTCTTCACTCTCAAGTCAGAACATTTTTGTTTAACACAGCAAACTTAAATGTTTGGCACAGAATTCTCACACACAAAAGCAGACCCCCAAACTATAAACGTAAATTTCTAAATTTGTATATTAGACTACCAATCACGGACACATTCACTGCTGTGGCGACCCCTAATGGGAGCAGCGGAATAGTTCACAAATTTAATACAGAACTGAGTATTATATTTGTCTTCTTTATATTGTCTATACGTTTCATCTTATATTTTAGTACTTCTCATATGAATGTATCCAAATAGTCTGACTGATGTCTAAAAGTGATGCTTTCAGATCAGACAAGATGGCTGTTACACACAAATGCGGATTTATTACACTTGAACTGTTTCCAAACCGTTTTTGTCAATCGCTAAGCAAGTCCATGCAGCCCTAAAAATATCAATCAGACTATTAGGCTTCAGGTAAAAAAGGTGAAAAAACCTATGCACAATATTTATTTATTTCAATGTTTTCACTGTGTTTACAAAGAGCTTATATTCACGGCAGGAAACATTACTTATATAGATATATTTTTTTAGTTTATATTCTTGTCAAACATTGTTTAGTATGCTGATTTATATGCATTTTTTCAGACCAATTATTTTTTCC
>JAYDZG010000043.1:8212691-8225534 GCA_034509265.1 Microcambeva bendego
AATTTCATTTTGTTAAGAAAGGGAAAATCAAATCAGGAATCATATCGCATTGGGGGTATAATGTATCGTTACATCCCAAGTAAAATCTGTGATATTTGAAAAACAAGGTCCGTGAAATTGACCACATTTATTTAAAACTAACTTATATTAATAAAACTGACTTATATTAATAATGAATCATGAACCCTTGTGTTGCATTTTTAATGTAGCTTCGAAGAAAAAACACTATTAACATTCGCACAAAAAGTCATTTCAGCGAAGCACTTTATTAGATTTCATGTTTTCACGTAATGCATTAAAAAGCCAGTTTGGTCCAAATAAATAAATAAATACTGAGAATTCTCATGCGGTTCAGCAGTCAAATTCGCTAACTCTCCACAGCGGAGAGTTTGATCTCTTTATTGCTCCTTTAACGGTGACTCCTGCTCTCCGACTGAGGCATGGACACAAATACTGGAGTTGCATGTAGGGCATAGTACGACCCTCTGTAATCGGTACAGCTCTCTGTGTGAATTCATCTCTGGCTGGTGTGAAGAAACAGCTGGCAACTTCACATGCATTAGAAAGGCGGGTGCTAGTCTGCGGCACTCCATGGTCAGCATGGGGGCTTGTGCAAGTGGCAGAGGGATTGTAATAGGAAACTGAAATGAGTACTCGGGGGGTGGGGGGGCTGTAGAAAGCCAAACGAAAAGGCATTCGAAATGTGTCATGTTTTCTGATGGAGTACGCAAAAAAATAATAAATAAATAATTTCCAAATTATTAGTGCATCTTTTAATATTTCAATAAAGCACCGTGCCATGTGTGGCCATGAAATTGGTTTGAAAGCTTCCAGACATCTCAGACAGATCGTCTATTCAAACACATTTGCTTGTTTTGTATAAAAAAGTGATTTATAATGATTTCACCACATGCCTAAAAATCCACTACATCACTTTTAATTAGTTAATTGGCCTGCGTTTATCTGTAGAAGATGGATGTCCTGAGACATTAAAAATCAATTCAAGGTCCCTTTATACATTTCTATATATTTTTTATTTCAGATATGATTATTGGATCTGAAGTAATTTAAAAGCCGTTATCTGTTACCATGGAGACTTGCCCAATTTATTTCTATTCATTAGTCTACCGTCCACCAACTGGCAGCACACAAATGAGCAATTCCCACCCTGCAAAGAGTTCCTGACTACAAAAAGAGGACTCAACGTGATCGTAGCCAAGAGGCTGTTTCATCCAGGTTCAAATATTAAGTCAATTTCTGTAATCTCAGTTACACTATGATTACCTTTATTTCAAATCCATACATGATCTACCGTTACTAACCCTGTATTTCAGTTAAATGTTTCTATTCCTGAGAGACTAGCATACTAGTTCGAACCTACTGTGCAAAGGTGCTCATGTTTTCTACTTGGAGGAGATGGTATTTCTCCTTCTCAACAAATTCAGACATATAATATTTGCGTTGTTAGTTTTCTTCACCTTCCAGGAGTGTTTAATTGCTCTATGATAGTTTTGGTGGGTGGTTTCATAAACCGTTGCTCAGGTTAGTGGGTGGGACAATGAATTTAACATAAACTAAACAGAGAAAAAATGATTTCAAATGTTCCCAATGAGAAATGTTTGAGTAAGATTTGCAATTATCTATTGTAATTTTATCGTTAGGGCTCTTCTAAATTTACAGGAAAACATGTCTAAGTTCTAGGGCTACGGATATTCGGCACTGACTGCTTTTCGATTTATTTATTTTTTAAAAACAATAATAGCACTCAGGTCTAAAAATGTAAACATTAAATTTAGCCAGGTGTGGAATTATGTAGCAAGTTTGTGCTTTCGTTTTTGTAAACAGTACTGTATATGTTCACTAAACAATCGTAAATAGGTGGCGATATAAATTTCAGTACTTACAAATGATGCTTCGAAGCTGAACTGCAAAAAATATGAACTATAACTTGGTTTTCTTGCTACATCAGTACTGTTGTTACCCCGTTCACGCTATTCGGCCAAAACATAACAACACGGCTACTAACGCCTCTTAAAGTTAAGAGTTACATCCCCAGTGAAAAGTTTATCTTTTGTTTATCACAAAATGATCTTTTGTGCTAGCTCACCACTGGTATGATCTGGGTAAACGTCTCAGTGAAGCTATCAGTCAGGCAGATGTCTACACAGACATAATTAAACTTTTGAAATGCTAGTGGATTGGTGCAGTGGCCAAAGGCGTGGTCAGAGGATTCCATCAGGATAAAGACCAGGATAAAGTGACTGGTAAAAATAAAAAATGACAAAATTGTAGACTTCCTACCAGAGGTGGTAACTATACTTTTTTAAGGTAGCTGTACTTTACTTGAGTATTTCTGTCACATAATACTTTTGACTTTTACGCTCTACATTTCAAAAGAAAAATCGGTATTTGTTACTCACTACATTTTCAAAACGGGCTCGTTACTTTCGTTTTAACTAAATATTTGTTGGTTCATTTTATCTCTTTATCTGGATTTATCTAGCGCATGAAGGACTGCAAACTGAATCACTTTCCCAAATGACTCTTGTCAAATGAATCAGTGGAATCGAATCAGGTTTTTGTTCTTATCTATGGGAAAGAGTCGGTTCATCTGTTATCTTTGGGCGGAATTTAAATCACTCTACTTATTGGTTGTAAAGGTTTAAGTGACGGCTTAGTGAAGAAAAGATCAGTTTCAGATTTTTACTGGGAAAACCGGGAGTTAGGAGAACAAACAGTTAAATATGGATTTATATAATCTGTAAATATATAAAATGGCCTACAAGAAATAAAACAAGTGGATTACATAGAAATACATTTGGTCTGGAAGGTCAGGAGAGTAGCAGTTATGATTTCTATGATATAAACACTAATTATACATTTTATAACAGCTTAATGTAATTTAAGAATAAGCTAAATGTTTTGCTACAGGTCTAAATTTGTTGCAATTCTTGTTTCAGTGTGTATTAAATAGGTCTCAACAAGATAAGATATTGTTTAAAAGATTAAACCTTTATCTTATGTACTTGTGTACCCCTAACTTAAAAAGAATTTCCTAACATGTTTCTTATGTCATTATAATTATAGATAAGGTTTGATTCGACACTTTAACAAATGTGATCAATTATTACATTTGGTAGTGGAGGTAAGGAAGGAACTCCTGCTCTCACCAAAGGTACATAATGAACACATCTAATTAGTTCAATTAGTTACGTTAGTCATTTCTTTTTCATTTTTGTAACACTATATTTAAACAATTAACCCCTAATAATAAATCAAATATCAAATTTACAGCCTGCCCAGTTGGGAATGACAAACAGATTGCTCTGTGTGTCTCATACCTCCCCTCCCATCCTCTGCCCTTATAAAACAGCAGAACATTTCATATGAGCCAATGCCCAATTATTAAGACAGTGAATCTTTCTAATTGTTTTTACAGAACATGCAGAATAAAATCATAGGGCCAGAATAAAGGAAATAACATGTTAAAGCACCATGATAGGACTCATGATTCTGAGTTCTGTTGGATGGCAGTACAAGGTTGCGACACAAGGCAGCAGATTTACAAGCAGGTCATGATGAAATGATCACACGTGCACTGGAAGGTAATAAGATCATCAATAAGATGCTGCATGAAGTCTAAAAATAGCACCAATTAAATGTGTAATTTTGAACTTCGTATCATAAAATCTTTTATGGGATCCAATTTTTTTTCCTGTGACTTTACAAGCAACAGGTCAATCTCACGAGAGACGGGACCAGTCCTACAAGAGCATGGTTAACATGCATGGAGACGAAAAGTGAATAATCTTTCGGGCAGGCAAAACTACATTCGTCAGGATTACTCAAACAGAAGTCATGTTTATTGATTATTTATGTTTTAACGCCAGATAAAGAAGAAGAGGAAATGTAGATGTTTAACACAAAGGAGCCAGCATCAATGCCGATCTAATACCCAGATCCTAACAGGGACTGAGCTAACTACCTTTAATCAATGTAAAAACAAAGTGTAGTGACACTCACAGTGTTTTACACTTTATCATGTGAATTGAAATCACACTCAGCATTTAATAAATGAGTAAACCAAATTCAAAAGTTTCAATTACTAATAAAGCACACAGCTAATTCTTCATACTGGGACACCCTAAGTACATATTTAATAATAATAATAATAATAATAATAATAATAATAATAATAATAGTAATAATCTTTAATATATAGCACATTTCATACAACAGTACTTCAAAGTGCTTTACAGAACAAAGAACTTGCACCCAAGCTAAATTTTAAATAGAGTATAAAAAGGGAAAAAATCTAATAAAATAAATGCATAATTAAAACTAAATAAATTAATTACATACACTGCAAATCCTGAAGTCTCCCTGTATTTGTGTTATTATTTAACCTTATACACCTCATAACCTCACACCTTAGTGAGACCTGATTTTCTCAACGGTCCCCTTTAGTTGAGTTATAATGGGGATTTAACCCCATCCCCAAAATACTCTACCTTTCTCTATGAAACTTAACAGTTCTTAAGATTTAAGATATTGTTTATAGTTTCAATAAAACTTTAGTAACAGAAAAACAAGGCTATAATCAGAGAAGGGCCAAAGAGGAAATGGAACATCAAAAAATTGTCTGCCCCTTTAAGTGCCTCTCTAAGCTTATTCACATGTATTTAAAACATTACTAATATTTAAAAATCCTGTTCTCCACCATTATATTGCTGTTTTTTAATAGGACGATTCAGTTCATAATAAATCAATATATTAGTGCTACTAATACAAAAAACTACCATGTCTGTGCTGTATGTTAATTATAAACTCAGCTCATTGTTGGCTCAATCTCTAATATAAAAAAACAGTGACATTTCTAGGATATTATCACGCTAATGATAAACTTTGTCACTAAACATATATTATTAAATGTCTGCTCTAAATAAATAAATGAATATGCTAAATAAGAAATTAATAATGAATTGTAAATGAATCATGAAGGCCATGTGTGCTTAAGAGCAAACGAGGTATCTGATTTAACACATTTTTTGTAAAAATATAAGGCGTTATTTCCCCTCATGACAGACAGCGACACATGGAACAGCTAGAAAGTATTTGTGCAAAATTCTGTGACTGAAAAATATGATTTCACTTATATCTTAAATGCATCAATGAAATCGCTTCTCAATCCGAGCCTTTAATAATATCACTGTTAGGGAATCATGAAGAGCGGTGTGATGGCTCATCGTTGACCTAATTGACGTGGGTCCTGAAAACCTGTCACTGTTACTCATGGTTTTGCTACCAGCGTGAGTATTTCCCAGATATCCCAGTACATGTACAAGTACAAGTACCCTTTCAAAAATATGCAGAACATGGGATGGATTATCTGGATTGCGCTCTGATGTGGGTGTAGGGAGCCCTGCAAAGGCTTGGAAATCCTATTTGATCCTTTGTTTTACCCAAACTCACCATAAAACAAACCATTTAAACCCATCAAATAAATTGATGTAATGAATCCTGATACTGATGATGATGTCCAAAAGCCTAATTATCGCTGGTGGTGTGACACCACCACACCTGTGACCCTACCTGTCACCTCGGCTACACGATTTAGTCTGTATTAGACTGGTAAGTAATCAGCAAAGGGCTGTGATATCTGAATGAGATTTAGAATGGGATCACAAAACTGACTATTTGGATTATAATCTGTAAAAAAGTAAAACGAATATTTTAATTAGTGAACTCTGTGTGAAATTGATCAGGAAGATAAAGCAAGCGTGGGGTGAGTATATGCTGAACTTCACAGGGAAATTAAAATGGGTTGCTGAGGGGTCTGATTGATAAGATGATAATGAAAAGTGCAAAGTGTTAGTAGGAGTCAGATAGAAATGAACTTGCATGCAATCACAGGGCAGGTTGGAGTGTTTTGTGTAAGAGATATTTGACATCACACCACAAGAGGAAATTAGAGAGGGGGGAACTTAGATTAAAAGAAAGGTTCATTTTGTATCTAAGACTTCTTACAGCTGAGAAGAAAATATATAAACAGTAATTGTTAACTAATACTACACCTGAGGTAATTAGCACATATGCTATGGCAAGTGTTGAGAGAAATCCTGTCCATACTTGTGTACGTGTTAAACTCTGAAACTAAATAAAACAAAGTGCGAAAGTTCAGTATCTTTTGACTACAAATATTTGGAAGCTTTAACTTTAAAGGAACAGTTTTGTTCGTCTCGGTACATTCACTGCGACTTGATAAGCTAGTCAAAGCCCGGAGAAGCGGCTACATGCACTGTACCTTTCGTAGAATCCACTGGTTGAAGATTAGCAAGCTCCAAGCGAGCAGCCTCATCGCACCTTCAGAAGCGCAGCGCCTAGTCCCGTAGAGAGAACATACACCGGAATTTCGCCGGATCCCCTGAGCACCGAACACACCCGCAAAAAAAAAAACACCCACACAGTGTGCACCTAAAAAGGCAAAAAAAAGGCGCAAACAGAAACGCTTCCCGCAAACAACAAGCCTGACTGGAGTTAAAGTAGTGCGGGGAAGCAGCGATTCAGCGCGCGAGGTCCTGAACACATGAATGTAACACATCCATACTTGGTGACTGGAAAAGTTTGCGCGCGCCTGCCTGAGGAGAAGAAAATGCCGCTATCAGGTCGCGTTTAAGCGCTCCAAAGAATGTTACTGTTTAAAACTGCTCTCTCTCTCTCTTTCTCTCTCTCTCTCTCTCTCTCTCTCAAGTATTCTTATCCACTTGACTCTCTCCCTCAAGAACTATCTACCTCACTCCCTCAGCATCTCATATCCATCTACCTCACGCTCTGCCACAATAACCCTTATATACAGTATCTACCTTTCTCCATCTCTCTTTCTCTCCTTCATCTACTACAATCTTCCTCAATAATTACAGTCCTTCTACTTCACTCTCTCTCAACAGCTCATATCTGTCTGCCTCTGACTGACTATTTCCTTTACCAGCTTCAATAACGGTTGACTATCTACTTCAGTCTATCTCTCTTTCAGAACTCTTGTTTACCTACCTCACTCTTCCTCATCTACTATTGTGGATTTACTCCACTGTCTTCCCCAACAGCTCAAATGCATCTAACTCATGCTCTCCCACAAAAACAATTCTACAATATCAACATTTCTCTATCTTCCCAACAGAACTCTTATTTATTTACCTCACACTTCCTCTATAACTATTGCCTGTTATCTAGCTACCTCACTCGCTTAATAGCTCTTTTCTATCTACTTCACTATGTCCTATGCAATATCTACCTTATTCTATACCTTATTCTATATCTCCTTCAGAACTCGCTCTTGCTTACCTACCTCACTATTCCTCAATAGATAATGTCTATCTATTTTACTCCCTCACCTTTAAGAACTCTTATATACCTGCCTCAACAAAACTTATCTATCCAAATAACTTAAAATTGCTTCATAACTATACAGCATGTACCTCCTTCTTCTCTTCAAAAACTATTTCTATCTATCTCACATACTCTCCCCTTACTTTTTAAAGTACATATCTACCAACATTACCCTCAGGAAATCTATCTTATTCTCCCAACTATAGTATTACTTCAACCTTACTATCTGAAGTACACACTCATATAGTTTCTCCTCTCTTTTCTGAAGCACCAATAAATCTAAATGTTCTCTCTTTCAGTACTATAATTTGTAAACCTTATTCCCTTTTCAAGTCCTCTTATTGATTTACCTCATTTATTTTGTAAGAATTGTTATTTTGTGCCTCTCTCTCCTCAAGTACAAGTCTCTAACTAGCTCCTCTTTCTCTTGGCTGAAGTACACTCATCGATAAACCTAACTATCTTTTTAAGTACTCTTATTATTCTAATGCTAATTATCTATTCTACTACTCTTGTCTATTTAACACTCTCCCCTAGTAGTCTTATTTATTTTTCTCTCCCCTCAATTACTCCTATTTATCTACCTCACCATCTATCTCCTCATTCTGCTCTTCACAAGTGTGTATTGATTTGAATACCAACAGGTCAAACAATCTCACATGCACCCCGAGCTCAAAAAAGAACTGTCTGACCTATACTTTCTGAGTAGTAATCATAGTCTACCCATAGGATGTTTGGTTCACAGTGGATAATATTCAACAGTTTCAACTTACACCAAAGCAATCTTTCTTCAAGATCACTGTTTTCCCCAAGCATGTCCAGCATAACAAGCCAACTTGTCTGTTTGCTAGTCTATTCCCCAGCCTATCTGCACTAACAATTACTACAAACCTGGCATGTAGCATTTATGTTTCTCTCATTTGCTACACAGCACATAAATGAACCAATCAAGTGATACGATGATAAAGATACAACTGGAGCCAAGTAAAATACCATGAGAGGTAAATGACATGTTTAACCTGCATTTGGTGTAACATTACCTATATTGCATGAAATTAATATTTGAGCAGCCATTAGTGAGGTACATGCTAAGGAGGAAACTCACACGGACACGGGGAGAACATGCAAACTCCACACAGAAAGGACCTAGATCGTCCCCTTTGGGGATCAAACCCAGGACCTAGTGCTACCCAGGTTAAACCTTCTAAAGAGAAAACCTACAAATGTAGCGGAGGATTTTAAAAAATGAAAAGAAAATGAAAACCTTGTTATAGAGCAGCTTTGAAAAACACTGAACAAATACTGGTCCATTTAAAACAACTGAATCAGCAGTAGATATCAGTTGCAGGAGTTGTCCTTATCGTAACCACACTTTTTTATGAGACCTTGAAATTGCTAAATACTAACTACCCAGGCACAACCTCGAAGAATATTGTAGAAATTGACAATTAATGGATTAACACAACTAGCTTTAACGATCAACAAAAAAATAACAAGTAAGATGTAAAAATGTAAAAGGTTTTAATATGGAAATAAATCTTGTGATGTTCATACTCAGGCAAAAAACTAATGATGGCCCAGTTAAAAGTACAGAAATTCAAAGTGTTTTAATGAAAGCAAATCTATTCTATGTGGGATTGAACTGTTATATTGTAAGATTGAACTTTTACATTCTATAAAATAGGTCAAACCAGTGTGAAACTTACTTCTGTAAAAGCTTAGATATATAGATAGGTCCAGGTTATTATTATTATTATTATTATTATTATTATTATTATTATTGTATACTAATCTCTCACATTTAGGATTCACGGTGGATGTGGCCTGCATACTTAACTTGCCCAGTTATTGTGAGTGTGTTTTTATAACACACAAACACGCACGCACCCGCACGCACTCACGCGCGCGCGCGCAGCTCTTCAGCACCCTCTTGTGGAGCCCTGGCCCAGCTTTGTCTAAGAAGTCTGACAGATATGAGTGTATTTGTGAAAACACCCTATTTGGAGGTACAGAAACAAATAAATAAATTAATAAATAAATAACACACACACACACACACACACACACACACACACACACACACACACACACACACACACACACACACACACACAAACTACTAATTCTCTAAATGTGTTTCTTTATTTTTGGTGAAAAGAAAATGTGGCACTTACATCCACCCACAAATATCTGCCACAAAGCAGGAACACAAACAAAACAGGTTGCAAAATATATCATGGAGCATGATTTTTGGGTAATGTAACAGTCTATGTAACAGTGCATCTATTGCCATGGTCCCCAGAACCAGTGTGTGAAGCATCCAGATTAACTTATCTAGCTGAAGGACACAGGGAGAACATGCAAAGTAGAGGCAAATGCTCTACTCACTGTCATGATTTCCAGATTGCAAAAGTAATTTCCAACCAAAACCCTTTCAAAATCCACCAAAATGTTGGAATCCCACTTTGCCCATTGAGCCACGTTCAGATGCGCTTTGATATCGTATCGATGGCTGCTAGTGAGCCATGTGCCGATTTATGGCATGACCAGCTTTCCCTTGTCGCGATCCTGACCATGTCAGATAAGAGGTGTGATGGTTCGCGGAGCAGCTGGTGTGTTAGTGCAGAGATCAATGATTACTCGCAAACTGCATACCGGCTGATGGCTGATAGATCATGTCCCTTCACCTGAACAAATTACATCACAGCTCTTTAAGGCTGATGGCCCGCACCTAGCACAGCTACGTCTATGGCCTGCAGGTCAGCTTGGGTATCTTCCAGGCCCACTTATGGGGTCCAGAATTGAACGTGTAGGAGCACAGAGGTAATTAGGTTTAATGATTGAGTCACTGTGAGATCCTCACAGTGGTGAACGCTCGGCCGAGCCTCTCTTCCCCAGCATCTCCTGCATAAACCGATAAGCCTCTCTGGGAACCCCAGCAATCAGTCCAGTGCTCCGGTGCTCAGAGGGAGGCACCCACATGCTCCGTTGTACACAGCGTCTCTTATTTTTCTTTTGTTTTAATGGTTTAGTTTTGGTCACCGCAATGTGTCCTAAACAGCTTCTAAAGTCGCACAGTGTTTGCACAGTGTTTGCACAGTGTTGAACGCCCGGTCGTGGTACGTGTGGCAAGTGAACAACCGGGGCAGGACTCCACCAGTTCCTATTCGGATTTTGTTCTTTTATTTCTTCAATTTTTATCCTGTTTTTGTTATTTCCACATTTTATCATTAAATTAGAATTTCCTCAACTGATTCTGCATCCCTGTGTCCTTATGCTCTCCACATAACACTAAATACATGAACAAACACCCAAAACAAAACAGGATGAGCCATGACCTACAAATTAATATCTTAAAGTGTACAGATCATTAATAATAAATTATAAAGGACAGTTTTTGCTTTTTTTGCTTGCATGACTTTGAAGTTTCCCAGTTTTTAAAATGCAATAAATTACAACATCTCTGCAAGCAACTAAGAATTAACTTGCAAGCAATTCAAGAAGTTGAACCTCTCTTCCATGTAAAAAAAAAACACTCTATTGATAGGTATGGCAACCGTGTCTTTTGGACTGGAAAGAATAACCTGTCAATCAAACTGATGAAAACGGGCCTTTTTATATTCAACATGCTTTAGAAAGCAATAGTTTTTAATTATGGTTTGAAGCCACCAAAATGACCAGAAACCAGCCCAAAGTTTTTTCCACCTGCCCAAGTGTGTTTTCCCCATCAATCTGAAACAAACACTGCAGGCAGCAAAGCAACAGTGCTTTCAGTGCCACTATACCAACCCTCTCTATTAAATGATCATAATAAATATATAATGGTGGCGACATTTGCAAATAATAACCAGACAAGAAGTTTTTGTTGTCCTGATTCTGTAATTAAAATAATTCTTCAGAAAAAAGTGTTTTGTTCTGTAATGACTAGTGTGAGCCATGCAATCATTTAACATTATTTCTTTTATTTTAGTTTTGAATGAAATCAGATTCCTTGCATTTTAATTCAATTAAAGAATTCAGAGCTGGTCAGAAGCATGTGCGGGTATTTATTAATTCCAGAGTTTTGTCTTTGTGAATATCTACTGAAAGATTTAAAAGAGTTGACATTGGTAATAAAGAGAAACTCATTTCTGCTAATGTTGATGTTTGTATGTACATTATAAGTTTGGTTTTCTCTCGTTCTGTCTGTCTTCTTTTTTTTAGAAGGAACAAATGAAGCATCAATGGAACAAATGAGCGCAATTTTCTCACATCTATCTACGCCTGATGGAGCCCCACTTTCCTCCCGTCTGCTTTTCCGATTCAATGCGCGCTTAGTCAAACACACTGAGAATAGACAGACTGAAGAGTTAGTGGACTGAAGGTCTGATTCATGTTGTAAAAAAACACATTGGTTCACAATGACAAGCCAAAACGCTTTAATACTGGTAACTTGACGTAAGAGCAAACACCTCAATTTGTCCTTTCTAATATAAAGAGACAGAAATCGGGATTTGCAGGGACTGTTGTGCTTAAAAGGGGGATGGTTGGGATTTTTCTAAGATCTCTAAGTAAACAGGAGACAACGATGCTGCTTAGAAGTTGAAAAATGTACTTACAAGTAGTGACAGTAAACAAGAAACTGACAAGTTTTCTCTCACATGTTTTATTCTTTTCTCAAAGATTTGAAGTGACTTCTTGACAATGAAATTTAATTGGCTGGGAACGAGAGGGTAAATAGCAGTAGCTTAAGGTTTGTGCTTATTTACAGAATGTAACGGTGGCTGTATTCATAAATTTTGCAAGTTCAGTGTGTCTAGGAAGTTTAACATGTTCTCGTTGAGCCAGCATTGCTTGTGTGTGTATACAGCAAATACATAGGTTATAGATTTAAAACTAAGTATGGCAGCACGGTGGCTCAATGGAAAGCACTGTTGCCTAACAGCAAGAATGTCATGGGTTTGATTTCCAGGTTGAGCAGTACAGATCCTTTCAGTGTGGAGGTTCCATGTTCTCGTTGTGTCTGCGTGGGTTTCCTCCGGTTACTCTGGTTTCCTCACTATGAGGTGAATTGAAGATCGTATGTGATTGTGTTTGACAGGATTGTGTTGAACTTATAAAGATGAACAGATATGAACAGATAAATCTTGTGAGCATAGGATGCATACTTATTTGGGAAGAATCTGAGAATTCAGTGCAACATCACTTCTCTCACTAAAAAATAAACATGGTGGCAAAAGCGGGGCAAAACACATGTAAATAAATTGTCATTGATGTTTAATTTAAAAAAGGTGTATTTATTTGCAAGTTTGGCCTTTTTCAGTACACAAAGGGAGAAGTTATTTGAAATGCTAGCATGGTGTGCCACATTGTCCCATTGATTTTTTGCTGGCACACCAGAGCTGAGAGGCTGAATTCCCTGGTTTGTAACGTATTATTGCTAACAGTGGGCTGGGCACCACCCGAACGCTAGGATGC
>JAYDZG010000043.1:8281368-8308791 GCA_034509265.1 Microcambeva bendego
GTGTGTGTGTGTGTGTGTGTGTGTGTGTGTGTGTGTGTGTGTGTGTGTGTGTGTGAGAGAGAGAGAGAGAGTGAGAGAGAGAGAGAGAGAGAGAGAGAGAGAGAGAGAGAGAGAGAGAGAGAGATTGAATGAATGAGCTCCATTGTGCAGGAAACCTCCAGGCCAGCCATTAAAGACAAGAAGCAATCACCATTTCATCAAGTGTCTCTCTTTCCCTTTATCTCTCTGTAGCTCCATCCATCTCCCCTCCTCTCTTTAAATCTCTTCTTTCTTTTTTCTCTCTCCTCTCTCCTCTCTCCACAGGTTTCAGTATCTAGTTCAACTGATTCTTCCTCATCTGCTGAACCCGATCAAACTCTACTCCAAAATCAAAATCCAGCGTGCAGTGCTCATCACTAACCAGTCAGACACATCTATTTTTCGCTAAATTAAATGTTCAATTTAGGATCCTACACACAGGTAAAGCAAGTTAGGCTACTAAAGTGAGTCTGACAGTACCACCCCTGTTCACTCACACCTCTGTCTCTAGGGCGGACTACATTATGAAACAATTACCCCTTTAATTGACACTTAATTAATCTAAAGTCAATTTAACCTTGACGGACTAACCTTGAGATACACTCACACTGTAGTGATGAGCTTTAAGTGTAAGTGTGCGTAAGTTAAAGAGAAAGTGGATGATTAAGATAGAAAGAAAGAAATTAGCTTGCAGGGGAAGAGCTGGTAGGGAGGGTGTGATTAAATATTCTAATCTTCACAAATGTGTGGAGTATTAAACCATGAGCCCCCAGCTCCTCCTTAAAGAGGTGAAGAGTGAAAAAAGTTTAGGCTCGCATTAGTACAAAAAGGTCTGTGCAAAACATTTCCTGACTGGATACACCTGTACACTGTATTTAAACAGAAAATAACACATTTGCAATGCATCCAGACCTAATTAATAAATAATTATTCTGTAATTTATTGGACAGGTGCCTATAGTCAGGCAATAACAAACAATTGGCAGTATCTAAGACAGGTGGGGATATAGGGGTTATTCCGATTACTGCTACAACAGGTTACATTCAGGTTAGTCTTCGGACTGTGTGAGAAAACCAGAATGGTCAAGCAGACGTTCCTTGCTGCTGCTGAAACTACACCCTCTACTGGCTGACTAAGGTGTCTGCACAACAGACAGCTGATTACAGATGCATGGCTCTCAACACCTGATTCCGTGTTCTGTGAAACCCCTCTTTTGGCAAGTGAAAAGTCAGCACGTGTGAAAAAGTCTGGGGCTTTCCTCGATCAGGGCAGCATTTGGAGAAGATACACTCAGGAGAAACTGACAACTAAATTCAATAGAAATGTAAAAGAAATACAACAACATTGTCACTGATCTCACCTTAAAATATGGCAATACATCTTATCCTCCCTGCTTTCATCCGATTCATGTCTTGACAGTTGAAAAACTACTTGCACGGGTTTGTTCCAGGTCATGAGGCAAATAATAAGTCACAGTGATAATGCTCCATTTTAAGTTTAAGCCACAAAACCCTTCATATACTTTCTCTAAAATAACAGTTCGCAAAACACCATTTAGAACAATATCTTTTTTTTTCTTAAGACAGCTTACCCTCTGTCTTCAATGTTTTTTTTAAAAAAAAACCACCATTAATAAAAGCACTGTATTAGTACCTCTCTCTGGCTCTTCTTACATGCCCAGAAATGAAGAAAAAAATGAAAAATAAAAAAGGCAAGAGACGCAGAACAGATGAGTGAGTGGAAGAGTGGAGGATAAATTTGTCTCCTGTTTGTGTTTCCATGACGAGACAAAGCTCTGCCTTCACACCCAGCCGAGCCGCAGTGATTAAAGAGACAACAACCAAAACCATCTGCCTGTCACAAACATCCGTCAATGCTCGCACCCGCCATCAGCGTCGCCCATCACTCATACACTCGCTTTGACAGAGCTGAGAGAATGGAGTGTGGGACGTCATGCCACTGAGACTGACGGAAAAGAGGACAGCCAAGTGCACACGTGCACGCTTAATAAAACTCTGCTTGGTCCTATAGTAAAGTAGGGTTCATATATTTAACTGCTGAAGAAAGTGACGGGGAAGCAATGTGAAGTGATCAACAAAAAAGAGAAACCGTGAAGCGTGGGGAGACCAAAAGGAAATAAGTGACTAGGGTTTAAACAATGTGGAGTGTCTGTTTATTATGGAAAAGTATATCTAACTTGGTACAAGGGACAGCTGAACAATTTGATCTACCAAATCAGGAATTCCATATCCACAGTCAGGACTAGATTTAAAAAATATACTCAAGTGTCCCAAGTGAATCTGTACATTCATTGCACATTTTTTAGCAATTGACAATCAACTTCAGCTGGTATATCCAAAAGGACTGAGCCTAATGGTGGACGACAGAAGCAGGAATAAATAAAGTAGATTTTGTGTCTGTGCTGTTTTTTCCATACCCATCCAGTTGGCAAGTTACTCAGCAGTCTGTTCATCATCTGTTTTCTTTCGAATGCTTCACACCACCACAGTTTTAAAAAACCATGATGATGTCACAAAGACACGTACTTGAGAAGCAAAGGTACAGGGCTGATGATGCAACCTGAAAAAGAACGTATTTATTATTCAACAGGATTTTTATGTTTTACACTTTTGGTTATATTCATGAGAGGATGGGTAGTTACTGGTTACACAAGATTCACCTGTCCAGGTCTTTATGAATAAATTAGCCTATCGTGCAATTGGGAAAAATAACACTTGTGAATTATATTATATGGTCAAAATATGTAACTCTAATTAGTCAAATTGTTGAATCCAGGCGTATCAGCAAGCACAATGCATTGCAGCGGTTTGTTAGAAGAGGTGTAAAAAAAATAAACAATGTGTGTTTAAGTTTAAGTGCTTCCTAGTGGCCTGCACAAAGCCCAGCCATCAGTCTAATTTAGTTTAGAATTGGAGCATCCCTCTGGACCAGTGGTCTTTCAAAGATGGGAAGCTCATTGTTGGCTTACATCATAAAATGTGTCAATTTATTTATACATAAATTCTGCCCTCCATTCCTTCAACATAATGGCATATGATCCTATTGTACCAAGTAGGCGTCTTTTCCAAAGATTTCCAAATTCCCTCGCAAAATTCACGATGAGACAGAAGCTCCCAGTGATTACGTGGTGTAGACCTCAAAGTAGCTGTCAATCAAAACAGGATTCAGCCTGATCCTCCAATCACCTTGCAGAAGCCGTCCAGACCCGCCTACAGCAATGGTATGACGTGAAGATGTTCAGAAAATCAATGGAACTACAAACTACAAAAACCAATGAAAATAAACGTGTGTGTATTATATTAGGATGTTTTAAACCAACCTGGCATGGCGTTGTGGTGTAAAAAGGCTGGAAGAGTTTACACACTTTATTTCAAACTACATTGACAGAGCAGATACTGGCTGGCCAGCGTTAATCTTTATATAATAGCATTATGCACTCTAGTGGCCAGACTGAACAGGAAGATCTCACATTTCTAATTTATAATACGCATTATGTTTTACAGTAAAGTAAACACACAGAAAAAAACAATGAATGTACACTAAACATTTCAATTCTGTAGTTTAATAAAAAAAAATTCAGGATATAAATCATCACCTAACTGCCTCGATGAAATAGACGAGTTCGAGTGATGCTAACAGCTAACAGACTTGAGTTAACATACATTCATTAAAAGGGTTAAATACTCACTTTGTCAAGAATATAAGTGATATATCATTTTAGTTTATAACCATTTTCATAAACACAAAAACTCAACAAACCAAACAGCAAATTCTCTAATAAATAATGTTTTAATTGTTATTCAGTGCAGGAAAATTATTCAGTACATTTGACTTGTGCCCACTCAGTGGTCACCACCACAACCTCAAGAGAACTTTAGAGAACAAAAAGTACATGGCCATGCTACAAATTTTAATGAGTAATTAGTTATACTACACTAAAAATTTCTTTGAAAAGAATCCAACAGGCAAAAGGTGTTAATGGGCTTTACATTGGAATTTTACAGAAGGGTGTCTTTTACTGACTGAATTCAACAAGTTCACCCTTATGGCTGTAGTAATGACTAC
Organism: Microcambeva bendego; assembly: GCA_034509265.1. NCBI lineage: Eukaryota > Metazoa > Chordata > Actinopteri > Siluriformes > Trichomycteridae > Microcambeva > Microcambeva bendego. Next base: position 8,285,473 of record JAYDZG010000043.1, read on the forward strand.
TCTTAATAATGATTTTATTTTTAGCTTGCTGGTCAGACATACACCTGGTCAGAAGAGCTGCATTTGCATTTTCATATGCATCTCTATGTTAGGATCTGGCAAACCAGATGTAGTGCTGAAGAACAGTCTATTTTGTCTAATCCAGGGGTGCCCGAATAATTCCTTATAAGAGGAATTTTATATATAAAAAAATATATTAAAAAAAATCAACTTTAGTCAAGTTTGAGACTTTATCCTGTCAATACTGGTTGCATTTTACTGGTTGCAGTTTAGTAAGTGGCTCCCCAAAGTCCTCAAATATTAGTGATCTCTGGTGTAATATAAAGTGTAAAATTACTGGTCTTCTCATCTGAGTCACACAAATCACGAAGTCCTGTTGTAACACTTGAAATTGTATTAGATAGTGTTTCAGTGGGAATTTGGATAACAAATGATTGTTAAGTCTTGGAAAAATGATTCAGCCACAGACAACTCGACTACAGAGATCAGGCTAAAAATATTAATCGTTTGAAATCCTAAATAATGTCATCACCCATCGACAGTGCTGCCTTCTTATACAGAATACGGAAAATATTAAAGAGTAATGGAAACAAAGGGGCAAAAGAAAAGCTGAGCTGGATCTGTTGTGTGCTGACCTGGTCAGCAAGAGAGTTCTCTTCCTCACCTTTTTTTCCTCTCTGGTGGTCTTGCGCAGCATCCCTCATTTGACTTTTTCTTCATCCGAGCCTCATTATCGCTTATCTCTTTCTCTTTTTGCTGTTCTTTGAAAAACCTCAGTCAGCTCTGATATGCTGAAGTCCTGTGTGGGTAAAGGTAACCCAACGCTCATCATTCATCCCGCAATCCCCACTCTGCTACTCGTTGATTTCACTCGTCCACTCTGCCTTATCGAGGCCGGGGTATCGATTACCTGTGCAAAAAGATCGAGTCTCCCGGCTGGAGTTTGGCCCCAGAGACCTCTTCACAGCAAAGAGTCATGAGTTGTGCTCTAACCAAGGAGCACTCTAGAACCCGGCCTACTAACCACACAGCACAGAGATAATCCATAAAGCATTTCAGCTCACTATCTTTTAGCAATACATTTGAATAATAAGTTTACCGAACTGGAAAGAATGGTTAGCACATTGCACATAGCACATAGGACATTACTAGCTTTCCAGATGCAATTTATTTCTCCATAATATTTGGGGCATCATATCCATTTGCTAAGCGATTCGTTAAAAACTGAATTACTACGGGAATTCACAATCACAGAGGAGAGTATCAGTCTGCTATTTAATGATCTTGTCTACGTGTGCTTATCTTTTGATCTGCATTTAAAAACTTAAATACAAACATGATCACATAAAATACAAGTCGAGGAGTGTGCCAGACCTGTATCAAAATGTTCATGTCAAAAATCTAAAGTGGCATGTGACATCACTAGTCCATGATCCTTTCCTCAAACCCTTTTGGAAAAAGTTAAGAATGTTAAACTTATGTAGTGTCAATGAAAGAATAAACATTTCATTTCCTTTGTTAGTTCTGTAGCTTAAATTTTAAATGCCAATTGTATTTCTTTTATAAGATCTTAGTGTTTTTTTCATTAAAACCACTAGATCAGATTGAGCATTCCTTTTCTACACTAAGCTCAACCTAGCATAATCCAAACACATCTGTAGATGATTTAGCATTTCAACAAACAGTTAAAAAGGAAAATGCTAACTATGGAATGTAATAATACAAATTCATAGTAATTACAAAATTTTAACACTATCGAAAATGGCAAACATGCAAACAGATGTCGCTTTGCATTCTTACCCAACAGAGATACCACCAATCACAATTGAGAAAACAGCACAAATTTTGACAGTTTGAGAAGCCAGCAGACGCAGGCACACACGCACACACTTTTTCACTCATTGTAATTCCTGAATTCTATTAGTCCCGGCCCTGCAGTGAGCCTGTGCTTAGAGAATAAATAATGCTAATGATGACGATCGCTCACACTGACACACAAACTCTCACCAGCACTCCCCAGGGGCACAAAGCCACATTGTGGGCAGGTGTGTGTGTGTCTGTGATGGTGAACATGTGTGACTCCGGTACATTTAATTGCTCTAAACCCTGAAGCCTTATTTCCCGGTCTACATCGCCATAGGCCTGCAGAGCATTATCGCGATGGTAGTATTGTGCCTCATCAGGAACTATAGGTGTAAGTCTAAGTGAAGCTTTATGTTCAGGAGTGTGAGAGAGAGAGGAAAAAACAGGGACAAAAAAGAGTGAGAATAGGATAGTGTGACCCACAGTGAGAATTGAATTCTCTTTGTCTCCAAGTCTTGACTGGAATGACAGACCGTCACAGATCAGTGTAGTCCTACTGCAGGTGAGTCACTTCACGAGCATCAGGACACAGAGGCACAGAGCAGCTCAACCATGACCACCTATCTGCTTTGGTCATCTAATTCACCAGAATTTCAGCCCCCCTCCATGAAAACACCAAATGTTGTTAACTCTGATTCTATGAATAATGGAAATTAATAAGCATACAAATCATATTAGATAATTGAATTCAGCCATGGTGAAAAATGAGACGGAATAGGAATAGTTTTTCTTCAACAATTTCCCAAAGAGCCATGTCAGAGATTTAATAGTATGCCTCATAGATTAAACAATTATAGGGCTTGGTAAATCGGCTATAAAAATAATAATAATCAGTGAGCAAGACAGGGTGGGAGAGATAGAAACAAAAAGCGAGGACATTGTGGACACACACTTACTTGCACCAAACTAATGCAATATCACCAATGGAGGGGAAAACATGTAAAAATAACTGATTCTGCTCTCTAATGCTATAATGTAGTTTGGTGTCTTTGAGGGACTGGGGAAGAGAAACATTAATGGAGCGGACGAGAGTGTCTGAAACGATGTGCTAAAATCAATATCGGCTCGATCCTGCACCTTGCCGTGGGAAATACTTTTATTCTATTAGCCTAGTTTCTAAACACATTTGTAGCATTTTTCAATGTCTAAAAGTAGCTCAGAGCGTAGATGGATGGATTTGCTTTGGACCCTTAATATGATTTGAAGCACCAGTGGATGGACAGGATCTTGAATGCAATCAGATGGTTGAGTGTAAAAACACACATTAAGCACCCGTTTCTTTATGCGCTAGTAAAAACACAAGACCCAACATGGCACACGAGAGCTAGAGCCACGAGCACCAGGAATAGTAATATTATAAATATAAATAGTCGAATATAACAGGCCAATTCAGACCAGATCTGCAGTGAGTCGCGCTTCAGTACTGCCAGATCGGTGATGTATTCAAACACCTACAGGTATCCAATATATTTTCTGTTCAGCAGTAACACTGTAAAGCACAACAGGACAGTTTTCATTTTTCTAAAATTGTTTATTGGACTCTGCACAATCTGGGGCACATGTAGTGATGTACACCGGGGTTTCAATACTCCAGTGTCCAGTCAGATGTCCCTCACATCCATTTCATTCTTATCAAAAGATGAAAAAAGTTCTCAACCAATTCAACACATTCTGCATTATTTTGTAAATGCTTTTCATTTGATTTTTATTCACCACTCATCCTTGTCAGAGTAGTGGTGGGTCCATTTTCACAGGGACATATTTGGCACAGGGCAGGAATACCCTGTGGTGCCAATACAACACATGGCTTCAGCTACTCAGATCATCTGACATAGCCAGTCATGTCTGTGTGAACTCCCAGCCAACCTGTACTGTGCTATATCAGGAGTGGGTGGGCAAACATAATAATACACTGTGTTACTTGCACGTTTACATTTTCAGCATTTAGCAGACACCTTTATCCAAAGCGACTTACAGTACAGTTACAGTATACAGTCTGAGTAATGAGGGTTAAGGGCCTTGCTGAAGGGCCCAACAGCATCAACCTGGCAGTGGTGATGTTTGACCGGTGACCATCGGATTACCAGTCTCGTACCCTAACCACTAGGCTAGGGCTGGCCCATCTTTAATTAAAATATTTAAATTGTATATACTCATTCACTCTCTTTCATAACCGCTTCATACATATCAAGATCATGGGTGCTGGAGCCTATCCCAGCTTTTTAATGCACACAAGGCACACAGAAACACCCAGAATGGGGTGCCAGTTCATTGCAGGGCTGACACAAACACACCTAGACACATTGTCTCCAATTACCAATAACAAAAAAAGCTGATGACATTAATAAGGTACAACGCTGGAATGCATCCCAAAGGACTATGTACATAAGTGATATAATAAAAAAAAATAGACTTAGAAATGGGCTCTCTTAACAAATATCCTTATTATTCATCCACCAGCTTCAGTACTTGGTTGAACATCGTTTGCCTTGATAACCTCTAATAAGCAGTTTTCTTAAGTGCTAACATGCTTCGGAAACCTCTGTTGTGCAATCTTCACACATTCTTATTATGCAAAAGTCTCCAGCTCATTAAAGTTGGATGACTACAATTACAAATACCCAAACTTTCTATTAAATTTTAATCTGGAGACTAGATGATCAAACCTGAAATCAATCAAGCTTTGGTTGACATAGAAATCGGCCTGCTTTGATAATCCAATTATCACCAAGGTTCAGCTTCACCACAGAAAGTATAACATACCTTCTTAAATACCTTGATTTTACGTATCACTTCTGCTTCTTGGTCAGGAATAGCATGTATCAAAGTCCAGCTATAAAGTCCTTGGTAATTAAGTAATAATCATGCGTTCCACTCTTCATCAGGTCATGCTGGAAATCAAAGTTTTTTCCCTGGCTGTGATAAAAGATTTTAGGTTGCTAAGGTTTCCGAACTAAAATCTGAGCCGGGCAGGTTTGCACCATACATTTGGAAGTTTCAGAAATTATTCTGAATACTATTCTGACTCATGATATACTTTATTGCTCATTTGGTGGAATAAAATTACCCTCATTTTTTAAAAGTCGCTGTGAACTGTGAACATTTGAATCTCTGGAGGGTGTTTATACAACAGATCACAGTTAAAGCAAATTAAGGGATGTTACTCAAATTAAGGGATGTCACTGAGTCCTCAACAGTTAAACCTATTAAAGGTTTTAGGATCAGCAAAATTACAAAAAGGTTGAATAATTGTGACCTGGCATTATTAAGTATTAATATCTTGCGACTGTTGACTACCCCACTTAATATGCTCATTTGCTGTGTCATTTAATTAATAAATAACTAAAGTAGTTGAAGAAAAAATCTAGCTCTGCTAAAAAAAAAAAAAGATTATTATTATGAATCCATATTTTCCTTCAATCTCTATAGCTTAGTAAGTGAGTGATGTACAAGGACAACAAAATGTATTACACACATACAAATATAACAAAATGGGAAAACATAAATTAATTCCTTATTAGTAATATCCAGGATTAATCAATTATTAAGTAAAATGAACAATAGCAGTTAAAATGGTAAAGATTGATGAGGTTATCTTTCTCTTTTTTTTTTAACAAAAAGCACAATGTAGCACAAACAACTGTATATTTTACTATTGCCATATTGAAAATAAAAATAATTGGAATGCTTATGTGTGATATGTGTTTGATGAAAGTAATAATAATAAAACTAATATGCAAATATCAATATGCATTTAATACAGTTTTTTATTTCTTCAGTTGAAAGGACAGTGGAGACCAAACCAAAGGAAATAAAGTAATGAATGAAGAGGGAAAGTGAGGACCTAGGTTCTGGGTCACAAAAGACGACAAGGACATCTGGTGGGGGAAAAGATTTTGTCTTTATAGTTAAAGAGCGTGTAGATCTGGCTTAATGCAGGAAATCAGGTGCTTAAACACTGGGGATAACGTGCAAATGAAGTGAAGCTTTGTGTAAAATAATAAATGGTAAATTTTCCAAAGGTCTGTGTATTTTGGTGAATTTAAATTGGTAGTTTCTATAAATTGAATTCTATAAAAGCACATAGCTAGCTGAATATCACAAACAGCAAACTGTATTGTTTCATGTGATCATTTAAACTCTTCTTTAAAGTATCATAACTATGAATGTATTTTAATATATTAAATTATTTCTAAATGATTTATTTAATTAAAATGACATGTCTGTTAAAAAAACTAACCCATATGCAATTAAAGGACATGCATGGGTGTGTGAAGGTGTTTTCCAAATAAATGAACATTCATAGGTAATTTGACATCACTAAACCTTTGCATTCTTCTTTCGTGATGCTCTTCCAGGCTTTCACGGCAGCCTCTTTCAGTTGGTGTTTGTTTTAGGGAGTTACTCCTCTTGAGGGGGTAACCCTCAATGTCCTCAACCTAAGGTTGGCCTCAACTCTAGAGATTGAATAGGCCCCATCTAAAATCTTCCAAGATCAAGCCATGATATCACCTCCACTGTGTTTCACAGAGGAGCTCTTATGTTTGGTATCAGGAGCAGATTCTTTATTTTTCAAAACGTTAGCCTTTACATCACAGTGGTAAAGGTTCGTCTTTGTCGCTAAGGCTTTTATCTGTACTTCTTGCTAATTAGTGGTTTGCATCGTCTGGTACATGTGTCTTCTGCAGACATTAGATTGATAGCTTCACCCCTGCTCTCTGAAGGTTGTTGCTCATGTCACTAACAGTTGTTTTAGGGTCTTCTTTACTGCAAACTAAACTTCTCGCATAATCTGCTGTTGTTTTCCTTGGTCTACCTGTTGGACATCTGTTACATTTGTGCACCAGTGATGGTTTTCCAAATGCTTGTACTGGCTATGGCCAATATTTGTGCAATGTGCCTGATGATTTTTCATCTTATCTCAGCTTTACAAAAGCTTGCTTTTCACCCATAGACATCACTATTTGTTGTCTGAAAAATCAATGTAAATGACACATCTGGCAACAAAACATGACTGACAGTCACATGTTCCAATACTTTTGCTCACAAGTAAAATGAAGGGTTCAGACATGAGTCAGGTGGAATTTGACAGCAGACAGTCAGATGATGGACACTGCAGTGGGTTTTGGTTGTTTGTTGGCTGCCTTTCTTTATTCTGAATTTATTATTTTTTGACAGACATAGGGCAAAGTGCAAATAGGACATAGAGAATACGAGGTCACCCTGGCATGTCCTCTGCCAAATGACGCATAGCCAGCCATCAACATGAAGTGACCCATATCTGAAGGGGGCTTCTGTCAGCCAATCATGTGACTCCTGAATCATAATGATTACCTGTGCATGCGTCGCACTTACCACTGACAAGTCAGACAAGCTGTGTGTGTGTGGGTGTGTGTGTGTGTGGGTGTGTGTGTGTGCGTGTGTGTGTAAAATTTTATATATTAAATTGACTTGGTTTAATCTGACAAATGAAAAAGTAAGAGGCTAGGAAGAGATGCACATCAGAGATAATGTGTGAAAAAATGACACACACACACACACACACACACACACACACACACACACACACACTAGTGTATTTGAGCAGACCTTTTTTGAGAATTTTTACTATCGTTTGTAATTGTAAATAATGAAATTGGCTTCTCCCCGTAAAAAAATAAAAACAATCACACACTACAGCTAATTATTATTATTATTATGTTTCGTTATTAAGATTTTAAAGGAATGGTTTACACTCTGTTAACACTCATGCATCATTCTCCAAACCCATCGTTAAGGGTTGCGAAAGAAAAGTTATAACAATAATATTTAGATAAAGCAATTAAATAAACTTGAGCGCGAGCGCCCTCTTGTGGAGAATTTGTTATACTGTCTCTTGAGTGACATGGGTCTCGTAAAACTTACTTCCAAAACGTGAATCGTTTAAAAAAACAGTTAGACATCCCTGATATAGAGTGGGGCCAAGCAAAGCATTACCAGTAACTTGTATTACTAGAAAAATTATTAAATAAGATGAAGAAAACTAGATCCAGAGACGTCGTGGTGTTAGAGCCTTTCTGGACTACAGTAGAAAGTGTGACATACAGTTCTCTAGAGTTTTTCTTTTATAGTTCAGTTAAGTCTCATCCCAAAAGTACAAAAAAGCCATTAAGTAAAGTTTATAATTCTGTTCATCACTGAAGGACACTTGAGGTAAACAGAAAGCCACACATACTCTCATAACTCCTGGAGAATGTCCGCAGGGAAAAAGCCAAGCTTGCGTCCAGTGCTGACCTTTATATAGCCGTTGACCTCCTCACCTTTCTTGACTACGATCTGCACAAACGCACAGCCAAAACTAAATGCACACAGAATTCACAAATACTGCAGAATGCAGCAAAAACGAGCACAGAATGAATATCTTCCTAATGCAAGACAAGTCAGGTCATCTTGTTAGTCTAAAATGAGCATTTTTAACCCAAGAAACATAAATTTGTAAATTATAATAGTAATGTATAATATAAAAGCTTAAATTAAGCATTCAGGGGGAACACTGGGCCGGGAGTCACCGATCACTTGAGACACCTTTTGGTATAAAAAAAGATTATGAAGACTATCTGCATTTTTTTTATTTTAGATGTTATGGCTCTCTGTTAGATTCCTATTAAGAAAATCCATTGCCAAGTAAATTCTCACGTATAAAAGACCCTTACATTCTTACATATGTGAATCATTACTGTACAAAAGTCTGGACAGGAAATTCATGTAATTTATTCTGCATCCATTCATGGAGGCGTAGATGCAAATATGATGTGTGACCTGTATTTTCCAACCTGGTCTTTCTTCAGTGTGATCTGGCCCATCTCACGATTTCCAACAAAAGAGCGTGTGACCATGTAGACACTCTCCCCTGAGCGAACACGGATTATGTAGTTGGCAGGAAAGAAGCCAGTTTTGTCACCAATCCGACCCTGCAATAAGAACACCCCAATCATGTAGAGAAAACAGCCGTCACTGACTGCTGATCAGCTGAAATCTTACAAGTGTAATTAATAAGCAACATAGCGTGTTGGAGGCTAAAAAAAAAAAACTAATTACATTTTCAGCATTCGCCTTTATCCAAAGCGACTTACATTAGTTACAGTGTATAGTCTGAGCAATAAGGGTTAAGGGCCTTGCTCAAAGGCCAAACAGCACCTGTCAGTGGTGAGGTTTGAACTTGTGACATTCAGATTACTAGTCATGTACCTTAACCACTCAGGCTATGACTGATATTAACTATAATTATAAATATGCAAATAGTAAAAAAATACAATTAGAAACTTTAGTTGGAAATAGTTGTTGTCCTTTTTTGTAAATTCCACAATAACTAAATAAATGTAATTAATGTTCATGTTAAATTAATTTTACATGATGTCCTTCTCACTTCCCCACTTTACGTTATTGATTTCCTTAACTGGATCAGAAATATTACACTGAAAGAACATCAGTTATCCCACTTTTAAGAGGTGTAAATATGGTTTAAAGAAATCTTGAAGTGTACTTACTCTCCACCACTCTTCATTGGAATCGTCTATTACTGTAATACGGTCACCTGGACTAAAATACACATAAAAATCCACTTAACTTTCAGCAGGTAAAAATATTATAATAATAACAGCATTTCTGGGAAAAGACATGTTACACACAAAGAAGACTGCCTTTATCTGTCCTATTTAAAATACACATCCAATACAATTCTTTTTCTGCATATCCCTGCATGTTTGGAGGCAGGACACACGGTCAGCCATTGTACAGCGCTCTGGAGCAAATAGGGTAAGAGGACTTGCTCAAGGGCCAAACAATAGCTGCTTAGCAGAACCCAGATATCGACCAACAATCTACCAAATAATAAAAAAGGGTGTTACAATTGAAACATCACAGTTTATATTATGTATACATGTAAATTACTGTCATGACATGTTTGGTCAATCTAGACCAGGCTGTTTCTCGAGACTGAGAGCATGCAAGTCAGAAATTAATGAATACAAGTAAAACAAATAATAGGTATGTGAAGTTAATCAGAAGTATTAAAAACAAGCATGCACCAAGACATTCAGCTAAGTTATTAAATAATTTTTTGAAGTGTCACTCACTAAAAGTCGAGGTCATCTTTCTCAATGGCTTTAAAACGATACAGGGCCAAGTAGAAATGGACCTGGGAGAAAACCCCTAGTTTTCCTGACTGTGCTTTCTTTGTCTGGGAAACAATAATAGAGAAAATGTGCCATTAGGATCCTTTTCTGTTTACATTTGTCACTGCTTATAAACAGTTTTAATGTCATTAAAGACAGTTATATTATTTCCAAAGGAAAATCACCACGTTGAAGTGTCTAACCTTGTCATCTGCAGCCAACTTCTCTTTCTCTTGGGTTGCTGAACAGAGAAGACGCTGTTACAAGAACTGTTACTTGATTCCATACGGTATGTATGAATTAAATAACTTCACAATAATTTACCTTTCTTCCCATCTTCCTCAGCTTTAGGTTGTGATTCTTCTTCTTCCAGCATCATCTATTAAAAGAGAAATGTTCATCGTTCTGGTGACTCTTGTCCTTAAATGTGCATTGAAAAAGCTGTGGGACTGTAAGCTTACATTCTTCTTGTCCTCAGATGCTTTTTTTCGTGCTTTATTTGCCATTATGACTCCGATTCGAAGAGTCTCGAAGACTGGGTCAGTGCGGTTAGACTGTGCTAAAAAAAAAGGATAAAGGTTTAAAAATGAATTCAAATGGACTCAGTCAGGGTTGGGATGACACATTACAAACGGGTTAAAAAGATTAAAACAAATTACAGAAAGGTAGCAGCTCTTTAATCGTAGAATTCTGCTGACCACTGTAGAGAGGAGAGCTGTACGCCCGTCTGAATCCTGGAGGCTGAGACAAGGTCATTCAGAAAAAGTTTATACGAGAATCATTTATATGATCATTGAGATTTCAGGTATAAATGTTTTATTTATTTTAAAATATGATCTACTAGACTAGAACTTACTATTTTTCCAAAGCACTGCTGGTACTCCACATAGCTCTGACACTGATGATGAATACTAGTCTTGCAATTTTTACACCTCAGAGCAAATTTATTATTCACTGCAAAATACAAGTCAAAAGTCACTTTGCTACACAAGTCACAAAACATCAGGCAACTAGTAAACTATAATAAAAATCCTACTGGATGTGGAGGATTAAATTCCAATTCATTGAGCCACATCATTCCTATTTTATTTTATTTATTTATTTATTTGCAGTTTGTGGTAAGAATGGTAAAACTGGAGAACTGTGTTGCCTTCTAAACCTCTTCTAGCTAACCAAGACACTTGATCCTAACCCATAAGAAATCAGACCCATTTTTCCTAAATTGAAAATAGGAGACATATAAAAAGAATAAATAGACAACATGGAACACATTTCTGAATTAGTTTTTGTCACAGTGGGTAATTTTGGGTTCAACACTTACGAACAATCATGCGTGCGCATACATCACAGAATGTTGACCTCTTGCAGTAGTGGTCCTTAAATTTGTGTGGGCTTTGATTTACAGGTTTGACAGGTTCGGGAGGTGGAGGTTCTTCTTTCTCCTCATCATCAACTTCTTCATCATAGATAAAGTAGACCTAAAATGAGGGACCCAGAGAACATCGAGCACACCCGGATGACAAGCCATGAAACTTCTTTTAACTACTGAGGCAAGTTATTAGTTGGTGTAACCGACATCGCGTGAGACCTTTGAGAATAACCAGTATCCACATTATTAAGAAATCATTGATTTTTACAAAGCGGTCTGTTCTGGTTGGTGCTGTGGCTGGTTTGGTGACCTGAAAACATCTGATCCACGACTCAGTTACATGTTGACTTACTCAGATCTAGGTGTAGCTTATAGTTCACAATTAGCCTTCATTGTGTAGTTTTAAGGGAAATGGAGACCATGCAGAACTCCTTTCACAGGATGAATGTTCAGTTCAAACACAGTGCCACCACTAAACTGAAAAAAACTAGAAAAATAAATGCATACACTTTTTTTTTTACTTTAGTATTATATTAGTTCTCAGATCAATAACATAAAGATTTTTTCACTGCTCAGAATTCATAAAGCATGTCCAAATAGCTCACAAAGCCGAGAAGCATCAAGCCCAGACAATCTAACAGCTGCACCACCAAGTTATCCAGTAAGACCTGACTCAGCTGTTACACGGGGATGTAAAGAAGTGAGAAGCCTATATATAGCATTGGGCTTCTTGGCTTGTATGCTACTGATATGGAAGTACTATCTTCGTCAGACAGTCAGAATGGTCAATAAGAATGCACAAAACATTACAATTCCCCATGTATCCACCATCAGAGGTATAACACATGAACAGTATTAAATATTACACAGGCTTAAAAAATACTGATTGGGATCATAATGAGGAAAGTATGGCCGAAGCCTTCCATGGATTAGTGCCCAATGCTCACTGACCAAAACGACCATGGCACGGACCAGGATAATGAGGGTAATGAAAATGAATTGCAGTTTTAATCTACTTAACCTTAATTAAACTGAACTCAGGTGTGTGTGTGTGAAATGAACCCACCGTGTTATCGTTCCTCACCACATTATCAGGAACAGGTGGATTATCATAGAGGTCTAGTGAATCCTTATCATCCAGTCTGTAATGCAGAAGAAAGCTGAGGTGAGTTGTCGGAGAATATTTAGGTGCATTTCATTTGACACTTAATTCTGTCTGAAAAATAAACTCTCATTTAAGATCTAAATGAACATAACCACACAAGGTGCGATAAGCACATTCAGACTTTTATTTCAGTAAGATGAGAACCGATGCAATTAAAGGATAAAGGAAAGGAAAAGGGGGATATGAGAGTTACTGGCTAGCACTTACTGATCATCCAGTGACATGCTGAATGATGGGCTGTAGGACTCCGGTATAACCAGCAGAGGGTGCTAAACGGGATTTTCTAGATAAGACAATTGGTTTAAAATGATTAACACCTTTGGTAAAGATCATTTTATTCTTACTTTAAAAATATAATATTTTTTTAATTACAAGAGTATAATGCAGTATAATAAATGAGAATAATATTTGATGTTTCTGTTTTTTTCTTCCTTTAATGATTTTGAACGTGAGCTTTTCATGGTGCTAAATATTCCGGAAATACAATGTTTTTTATTTATTTTATTTTTTTCTGTATTATTTTCACCTCAAACACCATTTTGGTAAGATGTGGGGATATTTAGTGCTGTGTGTGTGTGTGTGTGTGTGTGTGTGTGTGTGTGTGTGTGTGTGACTAGTTGTACGCAAGAATAATTTTACTGTGCAATTGTACTAATTAACCACATATTTATTACACCTTTATTCATTTACTTAAATATTAAAATTGTTAGACTGAAGGTGTAAAACAGTATATGTGTTTATGCTGAATGTTATTATTTGCTTGTGTACCTGTTTTTATTGGGATTTTAGTGTTTAACAGATCCTGTAACCTTGTATAATTAATAACTGTTTCCTGTCATGAATGTAACCAGTCAGACAATTTAGCATCTCCAGTTCAGGTCCACTGCAGGTTTTTGGACTCCATGCAGGCACAGGAGGAACAGGCAAACTCCACAAAGAAGGACCTGGGCCACCCCACCTGAACAAGCATCCACCAGCATTCTCAATATAGCTGTATTAGTATGTGATTAGACAGTGTTTCATTAGGTCTGGCTCCAAAGACCACTACAAATGTAATCTGACTGGAAATGAGTCAACCTAGTGTCTACAAAAAAAATGCATAATCAGTTACCTGCAAACGTCACGTGTAACAACTTCCCCCAATATATTAAATGTTGCATATAAATACCAATAAAAAACAAAAGGATGCATTTAAAATGTTATTGCTTATACAATATACCTTATTCTAATAACCCTTATGTTTTAGGACGGTCATGTTCTGGATCATAAAGTGTGTGTGTGTAGTCTTACCTCAGTCTTCAGATCCTGCAGAGTTATGTTCCACACTGTATGGAGTTTTAGGGTAAAAGTAGTCAGTAGAACTGAACCCAAACCTCTTACCCATTTCTTCAACAGGTGGGGGATTCTGTTAGCAATGCACCCATCCCCAAAGAATGGAGAAGGGTGGAGCACAAACAGAATTTTAAACAGCTGCACCTGTCAAAAGTTCACAACAGACTGAAAGAAATGGACAAGCTAAAAAGTTTTTTTTTAAAGTTCTTCAATAATATTTCCTATCAAAAAGTCATAATAATAAGCTGCTGCTTGGACTGGTCAGTGAACAGGGCATTAGACGAACACAACATTTAAGTCATACTGCACTACAGCAGGAGATGAAGACAGAACATTAACATGAGCTTTTATAAAACTGGAATAATTTCTGGTAGAATGGTTTATATATCATATTTCTGCAATTAGATAATTTTATTTAACACTAATCCTTATGGTAGACTAAAAGTAGCATTAAACATTCCATAAAGCAAATATGTTGTAGTTACAATTCAAACTTTTGGGCTCAAAGAGCTTATTGGAGGTTCCGAATCCCATTTATTTACCCAGTTCTCGTAGGTTTGATGGGTGGCTTCTCCCATGGAGATATATTTTCTTTTCATTGCCCTTAGTAATCTTTGGATTTTTGGAAGGGGTGAGAAATGCGGTCTGCTGTTATTGTGCTTTCAACCAAATCCTTGGTGACCAAGTCGCCCTAAAACGTTATTAAAACTCAATTTTTCATGTCTCCATGTAAGGTTGCTGTGGTTGATGAAATCATTTTGTCTTGAAGGACAAATGCAATATTGTAAAGCCAGAGTGTTTGTTAGAGGAATGGGGTAGTCATTATAAAAGCATTTTATGTAATGAGACTTTTGAAAAGGTTGAAGGTTCGCTGATGTTTTGGATGATTCTAGTAGAGGCTTAAATGCCAATATTTCTGCAACAACTGATTAGTGGGGAAAAACATGTCATTTTGAAGTTATGTTGTTGACACCTCTTTTGGATCTGTTTTTAATTTTTGATAATGATTGGCTTTTCCTTTATTGTGTCATTTTATTTTTGTTAGATGTTTGGACTGTAGTCTCATGCTTCGGAGCAGCACAATATTGCCCAGTCAGGGGATGTAAGAGACCAGTATGTACATTTTTGTAAAAGCAAGGCTGGAGGAGAAGACTCGGGCTTGTTTCCAACCATGGCCAGTTCCATTATGAGGAGCTCCTCTGCCAGTGCGAAAGAGGTGAAAAACCATCTCCATCATCTCCAGAGCCACCCTCATACCCCCGTTGACTTCAGCACGATTGCAACAGCTGTGAAAAGCTGGACGTCAGGTCAAGGATCTGGGTTACGGCAAAGTGTGTAGGTCCCAGGAGTAAACCTCTGGGCTTCTGGGATGCAACAGAGTTTATCACTGTTTGAGTTAGACCAAAAAAGTCCTGGTAAGTAAAATCTTAAAAAATCCACATCTCATAAATCAGAGGCCAATTTCTTCTCAAGGGCCACATTAAATGATCATTACAAAGGCAAGAGTCAGTTAGTTATTTTTGTTGTTGTTATTATTATATTAGCATTTAGTGGGAGAAGGTAAAAATCAGTCAAATAAAACAAAATTTGCTCCGACTTTTTCGTTCTCTACAAAACCGAACACCAGGGATTGGTCACTACAGACCAATCCCTGCCTTTCAGAATCAAATCCACTCAGATTGATTTTTCTCCTGCATTTTATGCTGAACATCAGCACACACACTTTGATCCGAGGTGTTGTGCCAACTGATGTCATAATAACCGGACACCCACAGCTTTTTGTTGTAGTAGCAGTAATGTCTTGACAGCGGGCCATCGGTTCAGCTCCCATGTGCCACCTATTGGGGAACCCGGTCATAAATGATGCATGAAGCATTCAGGGATTGGAGACCAGCTGCAACAATCAATACTGAAGATTTGATTTCCTCACCAGACATCTATGAGATGCTGGAATAGCAAGAATTCTTAATGCAGCTTTAAGTACATGGCTTTGACCCGTGGCTGTGGTTACATGTTGCTTTACTAATGAGTTGGTGTGTGAGTTAACATAATGGGTGGTGAATCCTCAGGTTTGACTGTATTAACAGATTTCCATCTCACATCCAGTATTTCCTAGAGAAGCTGCAGGACCATGATCAGATTCTTAAACACTCACCAACACACTCCCAAACTCTTTTCAGTTTATAATTGTGACAACAGACAGCTTTTTTTGTCATCTTTTATATTTTTAAAAACAAACAAAAATAGAACAGAATAAATGGAATTTACAGTGGACATTTTTCATCTTTGTGCACTTTTTTTTGAATACCTTAGATCATTTCCCGCACAGCTGTCGATAAGACAAACGTAACATCATGAGGAGGGGACAAGGTAGTGCAGGGGAAGGAAGAGGGAAAGGAGAGATGGATGTGAATGGGTAGTAAAGAAGAATTAACATCCACTGGGGAAGAGAAAAAAAATCACTGAATATACAGATTTCTCATAATCCTTACATCACTTATATAAATATATCTAACAAAAACTGGAACACTTTTTTCATCTGAGAGAGAGAGAGAGCGTGGAAAGAAAACAGCGCAACACAGCAGTCCACAACAGCATTAAGGCAAGCAGAAAGCAAGAGAGAAAGAGCAGACTGAGAATGAAAGTGAGAAAGAACTTCTTAAAGTGAGAAACAGAAAAGAAAAAAAAAGCAGCGAGGAAAGAGAGTAAGAGAGAGAGAATCTGCATATGGTGGCTGATGGAGAGCCAGGGAGAGAGAGAAAAAGAAATAGAAAGTGGAGAAGGGTTGAGGGGATATTGTCTAACATTCAGTATCCAGTGCACGTGTGTGACTACTGCCTGGGAATAAAGCCACAGTCACACCTATTTTTGTCCATTTTAGATGCACACAAGTGAACTGTGAGTAACTCACTCGCTTGACTCAGGTGACTCGCTCATTCATGTAACTGACTCTCTTATTCAGGTGACTCACTCACTTGACTCACTCAGGCTACTCACTCATTCACTCGACTCTCCCAGGTGACACATGCACACTCAGTCGACTGACTTCACCTAACTCACTCACTTGGCGACTCACTCACTCAACTCAAACTTGCATACCTGCTCAGGCGACTCACTCACTTCAAAGATTTGCTAATTCAGTCACTGACTCACTTAGGCAATTCACTGGCTCAAGCAACTCAGTCACAAAGAACAATCGATCACAAAGGTAACTCGCATACTCGACCAGGTGACTGTGGTGCTCTCCTTTTCAGGCGATTCGCTCACCCTTACATGAGACTTTATCTTAAACCCTTGGGTTGATATTGGGTATGTCTCACTGAGCAGCCAGTCAGATTTAGCTGGCTATGCTAACTCAGCTTTTATAAATATTAAAAAGCACAAATGTTAGACGTGTACATTAAAATCCAGCCACTTAGCTGCAAATGATGCTGTGAAATTTAAATGAAATAATTTGTGGCCAGCATGTGTATACGGTTTATATTTCCAGGCACATTTACAGTGAGGTTGTTCTTCATTCAAGTCACTGGGGTGCTACAAATGTCATCATACAATGCAAAAGAAGCTTAAGCTACTGGATTTGCTTGGATTTTAATTATAAAGCAAAACTGAGCATCCATTCATCCTGTACGTGTTTTAATGAGGGTTGCTTTGTGTTGCATTGTACCAACAACAGGAATTTATTGGGCCAGTAAAACCGTGACTAACTGATGTCAGAAAATCACTCAGATAATGAGTAATTTAGCAGATACATTGAAAGCAAAGTGTCACTTTGGCAAACTGTCTTTCCTTAAAAAAGCTTCTGATTTTCAAAGCAGGTCTATGTGAAACTTGCTTTTTGGCACCAATACATTTGACAAGGGCAAGACAGGTACATTTTACAAGCCAACACCTGGCTGACAAGTATTAGTTGTTAAAGAGTTAACAATTTCTTTTCAAAGCAGAAGTCTGGGATGTGATTTCCACTCAAATCAATGACTATACAAAAACCCAGTGTGACCGTGGCTTCAGTGTGTGTGTGTGTGTGTGTGTGTGTGTGTGTGTGTGTGTGTGTACAAAATTCATTCTATACTGAACCCGAATAACATAATAATGTCAGTTGTGTGCGCTCCTTTGAGAGATGGTAAAAAACACAAGATTCGTATGATCTCTTGCCTTCACCCTCTTCAGTTTCCTCTCAAAAACTAGCAGCAGATTCATCTTTCCCTCTCTCCATGGTTCCTCCTCACTCCTCTCCTACTTCCCCTTTCTCCCTCTCTCTCTCCCCGCTCACTGTGAGCTAGCTCTCTCCAGCACCCGCAGGTCATAGTTCTTTTTGGCAGCACGCAGTTTGAACAGACTCCCGCTGCTGTGGTTTAGCTTAAAGGAAGCGCTCTGGGCGGCCATGATGTTGGGAAACACCGCCACCACTGTGTAGAGGTTTGCCGGGTCATGGACGTCATTCTTTCCTCCGGGTCCGCCTCCGAAGGCCGCCGGGGCACAGTTGGCTCCCCTGGGTGCCTGGGGTTCTTTCAGCCACTGGATTCTAGCCCCGCACAGTGAGAGCTGATTGAAGAGCTTTTCGGCTTCGGGGCGAGAGATTCCCTCGGGAAGGTCGGTCACCTCCAGTACACGACTCACCACTGCAAGAAAAAAAAAGTGTGATGTGTGATTTGAGTTTGGTTATTATCAAGAACTTTAAGAGCGTCTCTAATGGTACTTGAGTGTACCATTCATAATTAAGCAAGACCTTCAGAGCAAAAACCAAGTGTTGCTTTTCCTTGTATCAAAAACGTGTGTGTTAATCCTGTGTGTCCAATACAGCAAATTGTGTATATTGTCTGGTCCCAGCGATTCCTGAGGTAGTCCGAGTATCCTGTGCATGAGTTGCTATACCATGACATACCCTATCTGCATTCATTTAAGAAAAAGAAAAACATCAGACATTGCTTAAACTCAGGCAACCCTCAACCTCTGGTCATAATGGGTGTGATTGTAGATCCATGTTGCACATTGAAATAGAAATGTTTGCATATATTTGTCTCTCTCTAGTGTAAATGGGAGGAACATGAGTCAGAGGTGTGTTGGAGTCCATGCAGGACTCTTTGGTGAGTCTTGTGTCTTACCCACATCGGTGGTTCCTAAATCTGTAGAAGCAGACTTAAGTGTCGGTTTCTTTCCCCTGGATCCATGTTTATGCACTCCAGGGTTCTGTAGACAACCAGCCAGAATAAACTTTTTATTTCTATTTCAGTGTCATCTTTTATATAGACGACTTCTTTAATACACACACCTGGTGAGAGCTGTAGGACGACTGGGTGTGGTTTTGCATGATAGGTGGAGGACACAGGCTGTACTGCAGAGGCTGTCCCAGTAAGGAGTACCGACCGTCTCCTATAACACACACAAGGGCAACCGGACAGGACAGAAAGGGGTCCAGAATGAACGTGCATGTCGTATATAACCTAATTAGGTCACTGCTTGGCAGCCAAAGTGACAGTGACATGCAGCTTTAGGTCATGACTTAACACTGTCACAATATTGCATCGGGCATGTCGTGAGTACCCTGTGCTGGTCCGCCGGTCCGTGGAAACTGAGAAATGAGAGACAGAGGACCGAGCCCCTGACACACGCTGTTCCCACTGCTGGAAGGAGACGGAGTGGGAGACTGAGTAGGAGACACCATAGGACTGCTCAGCTGAGTGCTGACCTGAAGAAGCCAATAAGAATGAAACTTAGTACTGTGATGTCTGAGAAGGTTTTTTTTTCTTCCCAGGATTGGTAAGGTAGCAGCGATAACCAAAAGTAATGAACATGATAAACAATAATACGAACAAGGTAACTTAATGTGTATATATGACATGTACATCAATATTAATAGTTCTGCACTACTGGGGTGACATTTCATATCTCAAACCGCCATATTACTCACATACACAAGTCATAGAAATGCCTTTAGTTTCTTAATAAGTTTTCAGCTTTGATATTTTTTATAATTAAATTTCAATTTGGGCTGAAATGATTACTTGACTAAGTCATTTACAAGAAGTCCTCGAGTACATTTTTTCACCTTTTTCATCCATACAACATAAAACTCACGCTGCTTTACTTTTGCACTACGCGTTCACGCTTTCGCCAGGTGTCGGGAAAACGTCGAGGGCTGCGTCCAAAATCACACCCCGAAACAGCACTTCAACTGGGGACTTTTCACTCAGAGCTGCGATTTAGGACGGAACCGAGACGGCAAAATGAACACAGCGAGAATAACTACTGATTTTTATGTATTTGTTTTTGCCATTTATAAACGCTCTCTTTAAACTGTGCTATATGCAAGAAATAAAAATCTGCAAAATCTTATTTCATCTCATATGCTTTTATTTTTGCTCTTTATTAAAGCAAACGTATTTATCCGATTACTCGATCAATCGCTGGAATAATGGATGGAATACTCGATTACAAAAATAATCGATAGCTGCCGCCCTAGGTTACGATGTCAAACATTATTTAATGGTTTTAAATTACCAGCCTTTTATAAATGCAATATGTAGAAAGGGTAAATATGTTGCTTAGAGAGTAAAATGTTGATGCAAACTAAGAAGCACTGTACTACATAAACTATTTATTGAGGTCTGCTTTAGCAGCAGTGCCCTTATTTTAATAACACTGCCCCTTTATAAGTTAGTGAGAATAGTACCTGAGGTTCAGGTTTGCTGGGTCTCTGCTCCATACTGTAATACTTGCAGGGATTCCACTGAACTATAGGAGGATTCTGTGAGGGTTGTGGCCCGTTGGGAACACTTAGTTGCATGACCATCACGCCTGGCCCAGGAGGTGGCACTCCTGCACCAAGAGACAGAAACATTATTTGATTCTTAGGGTTACATTCATGATATGGATACAAGTTGCACTAGTACACAGGTTCATATAAAACATGGTCATGGACAATTTCGCATCTCTAGTTAACATCAATTGCAAGTTTTTGGACTGGAGGAGGAAAACGGCGCACCCAGAATAAACCCACACAGACACAGAGAGAACATGCAAACTCCACACAAAGGACCCGAATTACCCCACCTGGTGATCGAACCCAGAACAGAAAGAAACACAATAATCAGTTATTATTCTCCATTTAGCTCAATAAACTTTTAAAAAGGGCTACTGCTCTGTTCTGATGGTTTATTTTTATAATCCTAATCTGATTAGGTACAAGCCTGCACTGATGTATGATCGTACCAGAGCACAATGACAGCAGTGATACATTAAGGTGGGTTCTCTGAATACTGAAAAACACTAACAACACTTTCATGGAATTATAGGGGAACACATTCCTGATATAAGAGATACGTGAATCAGGTGAAAGTTGAGTGCAACTATTTGGGGCAAAGATCATGCCAATGACCCCTTCTACTCCAATAACCTTAAAAGGTCATTGGGTACGGGACACGAGCTTTTAATACATACTAACATCACCTTAACAAACAAGTTGATGTTTAGAAGTTGATTTTTATCTAGGACATTAGGTTTTAGTGTCATGACAAAAATGACGCCGTTTCTGGCAGTTAGGGTTTATTTACAAGTTGCATGAGCAGTTCATCAGTTATACTCTATCTGGAAAACCCTGTAAATTAATTACTATTTTTAAATTCCCGTTAGTATAGGCAGCAAAAATTTACACACAAGTTGAAAGCTGTCAGTGTAGACATAATATGACTGCATAATATTACTATTCCAATTCCATGCCTTAAAAAATAACATTACATGAATTTATTAAACTCGATGTTTTTTTCTCTCATCGTTAGCATCCAATTTGCCAGATTTTCTAATGTCAACCCTTGTTCTAACCGAGAACAAAGCTTACTCTCATCCCTTCCGACATGTAGGCAGGAGGAAAGTGCTTTTTTAACCTTTCTCTAGAGTACACAGGATCAGCCTTGTAAGAAACAGGCTTCATCGATCAGCCAGCAGAGGTCGTAGTTTCACCAGTTACAATGCATCTCTAATCCAAACACTTTCATGAAGAAGACCGTGACTGCTGAGTTTTTTCAGACCCCTTTTGTGGTTGCATTTTTTTTTGTCATGGCTCTCTGCATTAACATCACATTTCTTCTCATTTTGACAAGCTGGAACTCTGACTTTGTAATGCAGAGCTTTATTTCTGTGATTTTTGTTCCCTGCACAAATTTCGCTGTGCACTTCATTAACGCATGCTGCCTAAATGTCTTAGCACGTACCACTCTGCTCTCTTCTCATTATTCTGCTATTAAGCTGAAAAGAGGTTATACACCATCCTGTCAGACAACAAAACCGATGCTCTTTTCTATTTTCAATCCCCGAAGCGTTTGCAAAAAGTTATGTAATCAATTATTTAATCTGATAAGATCTGAAAGGTTGTTTGTTTATCTGGATGAGTAACACCATATTGACTCAATGGTTACATCCATTACATACAAAGGTTAATAACCTGTCTATAATCTTTTGTTTAGATACAGGTCATTCCACGTCAATTCAACAGGTGGTCTGAAAATTTGAAGATTTTTGGTACATAAATTCCTATTATCACTCCTAACAAAAATGCCAAATATTAAGGTTTCAGGCACCAACCATGTCCAAGGGCCCATTACTTTTTACTTGTAGACTATTACCTGAAGACACTATTAGTGTACAGCTGCCCTAAATGTCGGTTGTAATTGCATTCAGAGGCATAATTTTTTTTTCTTCTGAAGGGGCCATGGTACAACGAAGATAATGCTACACTTAAAATCTGCACTTAAAATTTTGTTGCTCTAGCTTCTACAATTAAAAAGTAATGGGTCCTTGAACATGCTCGTTCATTAGTTTTGGCAAACGGTGCCAGAAACCTTCAAGAATTCCGAACCACCATTTCTCGAGGGGCGGCACGGTGGCTTAGTGGGTAGCACTGTCGCCTCACAGCGAGAAGGTGGGGCAACCTAGGTCCTTTCTCGGTTGATTGGAGACACTGAATTGTCCAGCAGGTACCTGCGATGCCCCATCCAGGGTGTTACCTTGGGCCTTGCGCCTGTTTAAAAAGCTAAGATAGGCTCCAGCACCCCTCCCTGACCCTAATTAGGATAAGGGATTAAAGACAATGAACTGAACTGAACACCATACCTCGAGAAGTAATTGTGATAGGACACTAATACATAGCATTTTTTGTTAGTTGTGATAATACAAACTTATGTACCAAAAATCATCAACAGATTTTGGGAGTCGGCCACGTTCGACCATCTCAGAAGTTGAACTGAATCATTTGCTGTTTGTTGTCTTCAGAACAATATTTGTCAGAAGTTCATTTTTATTATCATTTAATAAACAAAAGCACACATAAGTCATGTCGTGAGAGTGTTCCGAGAGTACAAGACAGGTAAGGTACCTGAGTACTGCTGCTGTATCTGCTGAGGAGCACACGGTGAAGGAGACTGAGTAATCTGATACTGATC
>JAYDZG010000043.1:8384051-8400864 GCA_034509265.1 Microcambeva bendego
GGAGAACATGCAAACTCCGCACAGAAAGGACCGAGATCGCCCCACCCGGGGATCGAACCCAGGACCTTCTTGCTGTGCGGCGACAGTGCTACCCACTAATATATATATACCGTGCAGCCCGGGTTTATATTACATAACACAAATGCTTTCTCTTTTGGAATTTATTTATTATTATTTTAACTTGAAAAAATGTTGTTTCCAGTTGCATTTAGATCCAGTCCTGCAGCAGACAGGATTTGTATCTGTTTACTCATACTGCCTGTCTTAGGGTGGTCAAATGCTAAACTAAGCATAATCAAAAAGTTTGTGAAGATTCCTGAGCTCCCTCAGTGTAGCACTGCCCTCTACTGGCAGAAAAAAATATTAAAGCCCAACCAGAAAAAAATAGTGTTTCTCAATACATCACATTATTATACATTGTCGGCACCCTGAGCATTAGTGGATAAAAATGAAACAGTGAAATTAAAAGTGTTATTGTGGTTAATAAGCCAAATCATACACTGGAAATAAGGATTTAAAAATATCCTTAATAAATGTAAATGAAATGTTTAAACCAACACACATCCCAAAAACACACACTTTTCTGTGAATACAATGAGTCAGTCCAACTGGTAAGTTTTTTAGAGATTTAAGGAAACCAGCGTATTTAGAGAAAACTCACAGAAGTACGAGAAGAATATAACAAAGACCAAATCTCCTCCAAAAAAGGAAAAACATGCAGTGGCAGACAAATAGTTATCTGCAATTCTCTATAATGCATAAATCATTCAATGTATGTATCATCAGATGTGTTAAAAATAAGTGTGAATATTTCTACCTGTAACACAGATGCAGTTTTGCAGGTTCCAATATGCTGAATGATTTTGCTCTTCCTCCTTGCCAGGCTGCTGGGTGGAACACAGAAGCTGAGAGAGAAGCAGTCTTTTATATTGGGCACTGTGTGTGGTATATCAGTAGCAGCTCTGGATCTTGAGCCAATGAGAAGAAAACATGTGCATGAGACCATCTGCAATGGAAAAACAAATCCGGTAAAGGATGGTGAGGATTTTACACAGCACAGAAGTTCTGTCCAGATACTTGAGGCTCAGGCAACAGATGCACTCCTGCTTTATCTGAAAACACATGCACAGAAATACACACACCTTCACAAGCACTCTCGCTGGCAGTGATACCCAGTGCTGGACTTAAACCAGATCATGTACAAGGTGCCAGTCAATCACAGGGCATCACACACTCACACCCAAATCTAAACAGTTTTGCATCTCCAGTCACATTAATGCCGTGTTTTTGCGATTAGGTTGCCTTACTGGACACATACTGCAGATTGTGCTGCCTGAAACTATGAGACCCCTGCCATCTACATGCTGTGGAACCTAAATATATTTCTTAAAATTATTTACACACTCACATCAAACACGAAATTTAAATATTTAAATATATTTAATATAGACAGATAGACAGACAGACAGACAGATAGATGGATGAATGGATGGATTGATGAACGGATGGATGGATGGATGGATGGATGGACAGACAGACTGACAGACAGACAGACAGATAGATAGACAGACAGACAGACAGACAGATAGATCGACAGATACCCGAGCGGTTGTGCTATACACAACGTATGTGTACAGCAATAGGCATTAATATATAATCTTTCCTCCACTAATCTATTCATGTCTCTGGAAAGGCTATTCATTGAATTTTGAGTTTTTTTAGACAATAGAACAATTTTAATGTCAAGTACTAATGTAGTTGAACCAGAGAGTCTGGCTCAAAACTGACATTTCAGTAAATCTCTAAGGTGATCATTGGGATGAGATCAGGATTTTCCATAAAAAGTTTTGACGCACAGGATAACTGGCAAACATTATCTTCTTTTTATATAATTTATTTTAGACACCTATTGATAAAGATGAAATGTTGATCAGCAGAGATGGCTTTTGGGTTCAGTTACCCAGCACAAGTCACACAAAGCTCATAAGTGATTTCTGCTCTTTATCCTTTTTGCCTCACAGCATGAAGTTTCTGGGTTTGATCCCCATGCAGGTCTGAGTCATTTCAGTATAAAGTCTGCATGTTTTTCTAATGTCTGTGTAGGTTTCCTCTTGAGCGCTGGTTTCATCTCACAGTCCAAATGACGCTCACAGTCCAAATGAAGCTTCCTAGCCACTAGGATGCATAAAACTATGTCAAATCAATAATGCGGACAATTGTTCAAAAAAGAAAAAAAATGACAATCATAGTGAACTCCACAAGAACAACCTCCACAAATACATGGGAAACAAATGGGAACCCCTAAGAGTCTTTAAAGGAAATGGTTATATCTATGAGCTGTGAGGTCCTTGAATGCTACCTGCATGGGTCAACCTTCCACACAACAAAAGATTCCCATTAATGAATGTAAACGTGTATTTTAAATATCAAAACTATCTGGAGAGTTCACCTTACTTTAGCCAGATGAATGGATTGGCCAGGTTTGCCTTTGCGCTGGCTTATTGCAGCCACTGTACTAATCTGCAAAGCTCTCACTGAGCCTGGACAGACATCTGTGAATGGGCACCTGTAATTTTTAGACTGTTTGTGAATCAGTCTGCACCTTGCTCAGAACTAAGCACAGGTGGCCAGAGTCTTATCTGAGTCTGAATGAGCAGAGCTAAACGTTGTCTTAGGGTTAACTAAGAAACAGGTGGATTTCACTTGAAAGCCTATTTAAAGGCTCCTTTTAGATATGTGGCATCTGTCTTTAGGATAAAGAAATCATTGCACAATGCTCCAGTAATGCAGCATAGATATGGTCATAAATCGCATGTACATGTGTATTTACAACAATAGATCATTTTTAAAAAAGGTCTCTTTGATTTAATGTTCCTTTTTGGTTTGTTTAATAATGTAGCTGAACATGGGTGGCACGGTGGCGGAGTGGGTAGCACTGTCACATCACAATCAGAAGTTCTTGACTCGAGTCCCAGGTAAGTCGATCCAGGTTCTTCCTCCCTGGGTTTACTAAGGGTGCTCCTGTTTCCACCCACAGTCCAAAGACAAACCACTAGGTTAGTTGGAGTTGCTAAATCCAATGCCTGGATGAATTAGGGAGGGTTGCAGCAGGAAGGGCATCCGGTGAAAAAAAAATCCCAAAAAACTGCCATGTCGATGATGCAGACCAGGATCTGCTGTGGCGACCCCGAAAAGTAGAAGCCGAAAGATGAAGAGGAAAAAGAACTGTATCCAAGGACAGATTGACAGTTACAGATTTCGTACTAGTTATTAGGGTAGTCAGATGGGTCTGCAATTGGCATATGGCTGTAGCATCTGCCTTTCCTCTGATTCATTTTGCTGAACAGAACAAAAACATCACACACACACTCACTACTTTTGAGTAGAGGATTTGAGTGTTAGCAGTAAGCTCATGTCCTACTTGCCTTTTGATGTTCTGCTATGATGAAACTTCCAAATGGATTATGTTAGGTCTGGTGCAATTGCACTACAGGTACGACAACATCTTTTGGAACATGGTGCAATTAAATCCCAATGCGTTTGCAGCACAGTGTCAGAAATCTGGCAACCTCTTAGGTTATTTTAAGCAGGAACGCCCAAATTGGCTACTGTTTAAATAAGATACATTCTACACAAAAATATCATTATATATTCTTTATAGAAGCACCTGACAATTATAATAAAATAAGAGATAATCAAGAGATGTAGAGAATAAGATATACAGGCTGTTTAACAATGTGTATTAAGGCAGAGGTGTTAATGTGCAAGTGAACAAACTAAATATTACAATCAAGTCAGTAAAAAATATGGACTATGCATTGAAAACAGCATAACTTGTAATGTAATGCAATTTGTGCTGATAATTTCCATTTCCAAATAAAATCATTTTAATCTGATGGTGTTTAACCCAACATTATCTTTCAGTGTTCAAAACAAAATTAGTTTTTTTAAATGTTAAGTAATTCACAATGCTTTAATAGCCTCCAAGAACAATTATTATAAGCAAGTTTAGTAGAACAGTGATGTAGAGTGACATAATATACAGTCATGGAAAAAAATAAGAGACCACTTCAAAATTATCACTTTATTTTACAATTTCTAACTGTGAGTTTGACAAAAATGAGCAGCGTGGTTTTATTACGTTTTATTCTAAAAACAACTTATTTTGTCAATCACAGGGTTAGAAATTGTAAACTAAAACGAAGTGATAATTTTGAAAGTTAACTTCAACAATTGTAATATATAGTAGTGATATTTTCATTGCCTATACAAATACATCTGAACAGACATGCATACATATACATGAGCAATGTGCCTGGTCCACTTTATCTTGCCATTCATTTTCACATTAATAATTTTAAATGATTAAATTATGTTGATCTCTGTCGATTTACCGTAGTTCTTATTGTCTATCCTTCAAATACTTTTAAAAAGATGCTGTTTGATGCCAGAGCTTTTTATTTTATTTTATAAAATCACTACCAGAGAAAATCCCTATAATGCGTGCATCATTCAGGGGAAACTCAGCTCTCTAAGGTCAGAGTGGCAGTAGAAACATGAAGATGGGTGTTGATTTATTAGTAAAAATATTATCAAAGTAGGCTTCATGCAAAGGAGATGGATGCCCTTCCTTCATGAATGACATATTGACGTCACTGGTCCATTTTTCCATTACCGGTCCTAGTGAAGCATGCTTAGGCTAGTGTGTGTGTGTGTGTGTGTGTGTGTGTGTGTGTGTGTGTGTGTGTGCTTAATTGTTATTATTGGATGTTGTATCCACTTATTAGTATTATTAGTATGGGCCTAGTGGTAGACCCACCAGTAACATGATGGCTATAAATGGACTGGAGACGTTCCGTTAGACTGATGCAAGTAGAACGGTAAAGTAGTAAAGTTACAGCCTCAGCAGTCGGGTTTTCCTCGCCGTCTTTTTTTCCCTAAAGAAAAACAGAAAGTGCACTTCCTGTATCGGGGTGGTCCTGAGTGCGTGTGTGCGTGTGCGCTGCAGAGGGGGGCTACAGGGGGGAGGACAGAGCGCACAGAGACCTCTGAGATCAGCTCATACGCTCGGGCTGCCTCCAAAACTTCAGGCTCGGAAGAGCCGGATCCCCAAAAATGGAGCCCAGCTGTTCCACACGGTCCAAACTTTTTAAACTTTAATGGAAACTTGTTGGAAGTTTGTTCTTCGAGTGTACGACGTGGAGACCTGCGAAGCAGAGTGAAGTTAAAGTTGGTTTTTGCGCACCGAGACTCGCGTCTCCATCTGCATGTGTGTGTCCAGCAGGAGAAAGAGGGGCTTTATTGGAAATTCTCGAACCCCCGGTGGGACCCGCTCGGCTTTCAGCTTCTGCTCTGCATTCTCCTTATTTCAAGGGAGTTTTCGCTGGGATCAGTTTAAGGCCACACAGACAGATGAGGACAGCTCGGGTGTCTGAAAGGTAGGCTTCTGTCCCATTTACTTGGCTTATGGTTTGGAATCGCACAATCTGCTCGGAGGTACAGTTGTCACTATTTGCAGTCACTTGTTCTGACTTTTAAAAGGCTAATATGTGAAAAGACCCGACCGATGTTTGAGTGGTGGGCTCAAGTATGTGCGCTGGAGTGTTAATCGAGTGCAATGTTTGCGCATTGATTAGCAAACCAAACAGGTCTCTGTATAACGTACACTGTGGAGAAGAATCACTTGTTGAACATAAGAACATAAGCATACATACAAACAGGGCAGAGAGTCTTTCAATAGGCCAGGGAAAGCAAAGATTGGCCTTTTACGCACTGTTACATTGATTTGATTGGTCATTTAACAGTAGATAATAGATATTTGCTTTTGCTTGATTATTGGTTTCTCAAGGATCATTGTTTTGTTGCACACTTGAAGTATCCCACTGGAAGTATTTAATGCTATCACATCAATACACTACACTGCATTAACACAGTTGCACAAATATATTAAATCAATTATCGAAGGGATGTACAAAATATACAGCCTTATGTGCTAGTTCAGACATATCTTTATATCCTCTTTGAATTTAAATGTTGGTGAATAATTGATTTATCAATTATATTTTACATATTCAAATGATACATATAATAATAAAAAAAACATACATTATTAAATATATGGCGTAATATTGGCACATGACATTTGTGTTGAAAATAACATTTGTCCAGATGTACCCGGATTTACTGTGCATTCAATTAATGGCTTTGAAATCAGAGGGGACATTGAAGAACTGTCCTCCGGTATTGGAATAGGGCGTACGTGTCCCACTTAATGGAATAACACACATCTTGTCGAAATAGGTATTTTTACAATACCAAAATACATTCATTTATGAACTTGGGTTGGAATTACATTAAGACCATTCACATAACTGACCAATAAGAGCAACAGCTTTTGCATTACCGGTCTTTTACATTTATAACTATGATAATTAATGTTTTTGTCAGAACTGTATTAGTAATGTTTTGTCAGCCTGAAAACAAAATGCTCTGATGGTGGTCTTCTGGGGTCAACTCAGGTATTCTGATGGTATCTGCACACGAATCCTTTAAAAAGTCCGTCAGTCTTAAAGGCTAGCAAATGCATATTCGTCACAACGTCTATCCAGTTAGACCATTCTGCAATGTCTTCTAATGAGCATTTAACATTCGAACATCTTGTGTCATATTTTACTGCAGAAAATCTTAAGAAACGTTGTTCTTGTGTCTGGAGGTCACGGAATTCCTGTGTGGGTTGAGGGCCGTACCTCAGCAGCTGTTTCTCGTAACCTGAAATACTTTAGGGGCCAATATCTTTTCCAAATGTGCGTCACCCCAGCCAGGTCCAGACAACACCTAAACAATTTGTAGGACAGTGAAAATTCTAAATGTACAGTTTCCCTGTAGATAAAATGCTTCCAGCAGATTAAGAAGGCATGGTGTCCAAATTGGGATTTTGTACTAGACTCTAGTGTGGCTATTGAGTCATAGTTGGCCACCAGTAAGAATTATACCGTATGCTAAAATTGTGTAATGAATAAACATGTTATTTCTGACAGTGCATAAATTAATAAACAGTAAGAGGCCAAATATTAAAGTAAAAGCAATATTTAAACCAGTGTCTCACATTCACATTTTAACATTACAAACTTTTTCTTCACAAACACTTTAACAAATAGTTTATGTATGACATCTTTCCTTGAATAGTTAGGCATTATTGTTAGTATCATTAAATCTCGATTTTAATGTTTTGATTTTACGTGAAAATATTAGATCAATGCAATGACACGTTAAGAACAGTCTGATGTCAGAGATGGTACATGCTGTACTCAGTAGCAAAGCTGAATTTTATAAAAGTATATAAAAATACACTCAACTAAAATAGTTTTGCCCTGATGCAATACATTTTTTTACATCACTGGCATCCGTGCTTCAATTGGTCTAGACAATATACAGTTGCAATTGTTTGCAATTGTTTGGATATAAAAATATATTTTCATCAAAAAAAATTTAACAAATGCATTTAAAAATTTATTTTGCACAAATCAAATTCCAATCCAGAGTTTTACACAATCCTGAGATCATCGTTAATGATTTCCTTTTTGAACTTTAAAGATAAAGTAAAGTTGTAGATTTGCCTCCTATATTAATCATGTCTTATAGTTTGGACATGAGTGTTATGTGAGTTGATATAAAAACATAAAGTCAATTTGAACTTTTAGATGTAAACATGAATCACAGAAGGCGGTGGAGAGGGATTTTGAAAGAGGGCGAGATCCGGAGTGCTGAATGTAAAAAGCTTATGTAAGCTTTACTAATCTTCATAATTGCAGTGTAAAGAGCTCGGTCAAGCTTTTACTGTTGTTAGATCCCCAAAAACATCCCCTAAACTCAACAACATAACCCATTCAAGTCATAGATGACTTGTATTGTGTATTGCATAAAGTGGGAAATTCTACAAGCATACAGAGCTGGCACAGATTGTGTTGCTTTAGTTGCAGAAGCCTTGATCTGGAGTGGGAAAAGAATAGGATTGTGGTGCCAGAATAGGACACCAATCCAACACAGAGCTTCGGCCATCCTCATTTCTCATACATATAACTGTATAGATGGCTGGCTGAATGATAGCACCCCTGAGACGCAAACCTGGATGTCAGTGGCAAGGATAGTAGACTGCAATGCCATTCGAACACCCAACAAATTGGATTAATTTAAAAAAAAAGGCAATTTTATACTATCATATAATTGCTTGAGTAATGAAATTACCTATTGAAGTTTTCTCAGTATTTTTTTATTTTTTATTTTGTCAACGAAACTTTCAAAAAAGACTTAAACTTGTAGAGTACTATAATAACATTTGGAGTACTGTTGTGATGTTATATTTCTATGTATAGATCTGTCAGACAGTCATAGACACATTCATACATTCCTTAGGCAATGTCCTGCTTCAGGGTTGACACGGTAGATGAACTTGCCCCAAGAGAGGTGAGAATTGACACAGTAGGGTCTCTTCCTCTTTCTTTTTATTCATTATCTGTGCTTGATGGACCAGTGTTAGGACCAAAAGGATCTCGTTAGCATGCACCCACCCACCTGTATACACATGCTGTTGAACTTCCTTTAGAAATAGCCTATCAGACCTAAGTTCTTATCAGAGATGTGTCAAGAAGCTGGTGTGTGCGTGTCACCTTTTGCTAACATGGAGGTGGAGGACTGTTATTACAAGCTTGTTATGCTTAATAGAGCTCTTTAGTGTGTGTAAAGCTAAGTGTGAGTTCATTACGTCAGTCAAATCATCACAAGCTGCCTTGAGTAATTAAATGACAGGAAATCAGATTTTATTGGTGCACATACATTGGATGATGTCTAATGCATGTAGTTCATTTGATGAGACCATGCAGTTTCATGGGAGACCCACCAGGAAAGGCCATTGGATTATGGCAAAAATAGTTAAGTTTTATATGAAGTATTACATGTCATACTGGTAATGAAAAAGATGATGGAGGGTGTAATTAACACACAAAATAGACCTACTGATAGCATTCGATGATCAACGCTAGCATTTTATCTAAAGCCTATAATGTCGTTGTTGCAATTAAGTTAAATTTCATGACCTTTAACAACTTGAGTCAAAGTTTTTCCTGACAAAATGTTCATGCATACTAAAAATAAGTTTTTTTTTCTGTTGCTGGATTTGTTTTAGGCTTTCTCCAACATTCCAAAACATGCAGAGTTTCAAAGAGCCATACATTTTAGAGTGTGACTAGGTGCTCTATTATAGATTGTCCCCATGTTGAGGTTATATTTTTGGCCAGTGTTTCTGTGGCACCGAATGTGCAGAATAGACGTCTTGATTAGAATAAAGTGATCTTCAATGATGGATGAATGAGAAAATATGTGGGTGGGATGCCCCTTACTGGCTCTCTCTGATATGTGTGTGTATGTGAGACGTAGTGGGCAGGCAGGCAGGCAGCAACAAGTGGCATGCTTTTTTCCTCACAGGATTCCTCTTTCAGGCTGCGCAGCAAGATGCAGTCGTCACGTGAGCCGTTCCTCTGCTTCAGTCCTCCACTCCTCCCCCAGTGTGGAGACCACCCTCAAAGGGAGCGAAGCCCCCAATCAGCCCCTTTCACACCCTGTGAACCTGAAACAATCAGAGTTTAATAGCAGCTGTCCATCCAAGCGCCAAAAAGAGAGAGAGAGAGAGAGAAAGAGACGGAGCAAAAGACTCATACTAAATGTCCTTTCTCGCTTTTTTCTTTCTGTCTCTTTATCCCCTACAAGACTTTTGTCTTTCATTCTGTGATGTGTTCTTTCTGCACGAAGAAGAAAAACAAGAGAAAGGACACAGCTGATTTGGGGCTTCTGTTATATCTTTTGCCTACATACGTTGGGACAGTTTTTTGTAACTATTGCTATATTCTTTCCTGCACCTGTTTAAGTTATGTGCACTCTTCCATTGTTCTTGTTTGATGACTTTTGCAGGATTCGAGCAAAATTGGATTCAGAATTACAAAGCCACAGGTGTAGCAAGTATAATATTTAACAGAAAGGGCTCTCAGAAACTGTCAAGAGTATCTTAATGTTTTCTCATCATTGATTGTTGGGTCAGTGATTCAGGGCGGCTCAGTGAAACTTAATGAATGGAGGAGGAGTTCAACAGCATTGCTAAGTAGTTGGTCTGACACAAAAGGGCAAAGGCATTAGATGTTTAGCCCCAGGATCATCACTTTAGACTCATCAGGACAAAAAGAGCTACCAAAGAGGGCTGATTCTATAGTAACAACATGTACCAGTAGTTCGTCCTGTCTGCAGAGTTTATAGGGATATTTGTAAAATATCACAGTAATAAAGTGATAAGCCAAACATAAGATTTTGCCATTTCATCAAAAAAAAATTCAAGCTGTTGTCTCATTATCCGACATGTTTCCAGTCAGCTCCAGCTTGTTCTATTTTCCCCCTTGTTCTGATCATTCTCTTTGAGTAAGGGTGCCTCCAAGGCAGCCCATGTGGTAGAAATTATTAATAATACTGTAGTTAATGAGATCCAGGTGCTAAAGCTAAAACATGACCAGCATGTAGCATGATTTAATTTGGCATATTATTTCCAGCCTTGCAGATTTGGTGCACAGTTTAAATTCCACAATAAATTAATATTAAGATATTTGTACCTTCGATATTTAGACTGAGCAAGTGTAGTTAAGGAGCCACATTAATTGTAGTGCACTTTAGAATTAGGCTTGTGTTTCATGTTAAAACAGTTGGCTAATTGAGTTAAGTGTAGAATTGAGCATTAACCAGGGTAGTTCTTTTAGTTTGAGTGTATGCAAACAGACCCTGGAAAAAGTGGGCTATAGAAACTTCATCACTATCAGTTGGATCATTTTTCTTCTGTGTTAATTCATGATGGAATTATTTATTCCGTACATACATAAATACATACATACATACTGTACACACATATAAATTTATTGATATGGTCATTTTCATTGACCTGTGCCTATTTACTATGTACTTCATGCTAAAAGCAGTAGTAACTGTCTGACAGTGGTACAAGCAAGATCATTTATTTACAGATTAATTTGGTCATAAGCATACATTTCATTCATGTCAAAGGAAATTAGTCCATGAATTGTGACATATTGTATTACTGTTACTGTTTATTATATTCTTAATATATAACAATATATATATTTGTTTTTTTTTCTGTCCAGATGTTTTTACAAACATGACAAACCAATTTTAATGTCTGTTTTAACAAATCAATTATTATTTACAATTAATTATGTTGTTTTATAGTAAAAATATATTCATTAACTATATTACAATTATATTACAATTTTGGTAGCTCCCATATATAGCAGTTTCCAAAACAGATTTGGTCAGCATACCAGACTTAAAGCCCTCTCCTATTTCTATCTGGACTTGGGACCGGCATTGAGAGTACACTGTCAAGTGTGCCTTCCAGTGGCTAGGCGGTTTTGGCCACCCCCATACATTAGCTAGTCATTTCCATGCAGACAACTGACCAGCTCAGCTTTAGCATCACTGAAATTCAAATTCTGGATCTCCAAATCTTAGCTGTAGTAAGCTTGCCTACTTAATCTCAGCACCACCCGTGCATCAACAAAACCCTAAAAACTCCAGAATCCAGAACAAGCCAGAAACAAGGCACGAAATACAGTGTTAAATTTGGCCAGACAAATGTGTGTTTATTCCTATTGTAGTCTTGTTTACTGGAAATGGGTCAGTGAATGGAAGCTTAGTTTAGTTACTGAGCAGGGCCAGACACTCAGATCCAGAGACCAACATCAAACGGTGCACAACACATATGCCAGAAATTACTGATACACACAAGGGCTCTCTTTTCCTCTATGCATGTTCTGGGCTGTGTTCGTGTTTAATACTGTTTGTGTTTGTGTGTGTGTGTGGTGACTCAGTGATGTCCACCTTACTGGGAACCGAAGGATTGGTGTTTATTATTTGCACTGGTTGTCACAGAGACTGCGGATTCTTGTGCTGTCATCAGTATAATTATATAACGCCGATGTTTCTTTTCTCCTCACTTGGATTGGATTGGGGATTTTAGCATTTGACAAATTGGATACAACAAATGAACAACTTGATGTGGATATATTTCCGAGGATTTTAAGTATTTACTTTCAGGATTGTTATCAGTTTGATGTGGACCGATTCTGGAGGTTTTTTTTACCCTCGGTGTGGACATCATGTTCCTCCTTTAAACCCACCAAATGGCAGACACCAATCCAAAAGTGTGAATACTGTCACATGATTCCAAGCAGACAACCACTCCACCACATAGTTTTGAGAAGGACCATTTTCATTCTGCTTACAGTTCCTGGAACAGCTGTAGACCAGACCTACCAGGTCCGGGCTGTAGGAGGAGTGCTGATTCCTCTATTCCACACAAACATGCACTGATCTTGTTGACTAACTTCATTTTTTAATCGGTTGAATTTTCATTTGTGTTTAATTGGTTTTCACTAACCTACTTAATTAGTAAAGCGCAAACAGTGTGTCCTGCTGAAACGCATCTTATATGTTTAGCCTTTCATTTTAATTTTCTGTCCTGACTTGCTTATCTTTGCCACCACCTCAGATGGCTTTACAACCAATATTTTATACACAAGTACACATAGACGCAGTGTTCAACCTGTAATGTAATAAGCATTTGTGTTACTTCTTGGCCAAATTCTACTTTATGCAGCAAAGTTTGGTTTCATTATCAAATGTTTTTTCAGGATGGGTGGGAAAGATACAGAACAAGACAAGGAAGAGGTGAAGGGAGTGAGTGTGAGAGAAAGAGAACGAGATGGAGAGAGAGAGCTGTATATTAAATCCACTGAGTCAGGCTCTCAGATTTATGCCCATGGGCTGCTGCTGCTTCTTGGGTGGGCTGGAGAAACAGTCTGAGCGAATCACAGACAGCGAGGGAGAAAGCTAGCGCTCTGTGGGCTTTCCTGTTAAGCACATTGCAGTTGAAATCTTTTTCTGATTCTTTATTTTCTTCTTTCAATTGTTCTCAAGTCTTTAATCATTTTATATGACTTCATGAAAAAAGTTCAGAAACACCTGGTCAAAGTCTGTATTTTGAACATGGCACATTTAAAAACAACACATGGAATGCACAGGGTGTCCAAACTTAAACATACCTCATAGCATACGTTTTACTACTCTTTGATTTGATTTTGTTTGGTGTTCCACCATACCACCATACTATTATACTACTTAGATGTACCCATTCATGTGACGATGGTAGGTGGGACGAAATCTGTGGAAATTATTATGCTGGATTTCTTACTTTTTTAGTTCCATGTAACCTGTTCCATACTTATATGGATTTGTAACTGTCTTTGTCAGGGGACAAAGTGGATGTGTGACCAGTGCTAAAAAACATTGAAGACATTTTATTTGATTGACACTTTATACAGTGTGTTAGTGGTGCAATGTTCTTGGGTGTGACCTGGTGCCTTGTAATTTCAGAGAGAACACCAGCATGTCATGCTTCAATTGGATTCCTATGCACTGTACTGGCTTATTACACAGTGTAAAGACGTCATTGTAATCTTAAGCACTAAGCTTATATATGAGAACTATAACACACATGTGCAGTTTATACACACAGCAGTGGAGCACCAACTGTGTCATCAACACAAAATAATATGCACTGAGATTTATTTAACCAATTATTTGTTATATAATTAAAATATATAATAATATAATATAATAATATTTCAGTTATGTTGAAAGTTGAATAATTAAAATTAATTTGTATTGTAAACATCCCAGGCCAAATTTGATTTTCAGTTCTTATGAACATAATGATGTCATGTATATATAGTGTAAATTTGACTCCCCACTTTGCACCTATTTTGTTGAACTACCATTTTCTAGCACATTCTGACTTTAGATCAGATAAGGTATTCTCTGGCCCTTTCGTGCCAGCCAGCCTGTTTGTTTTACATGAGAAGGGAAAAAAATCAGATCCCGCATCTTTTCTTTTCTTAGATTATCCTACAAGATGGAGAATGTGTGGTCCTGGTAGCACTGTGAAGTTAGGGGCAACTGTCAGCAGTGTGATTAACAAATCTCAGGTCTGAAAATGGTAATGGTCGATGATAATATAAACAGTTTATGTTATGAGGAATATAGATCAACACAACAATCTCACACCCTAAATACATACTGAGGCCCTTTTTGTTCCATATACCAATGGCAGTAGTAGTAGTAGTGGAGTATTAGACTAATGATAAAAAAATGTTTTTTTAAAAAATGAGAAAACCCCACAATAGCCAGGTTGCATTGATGGACTCCAAAGAAAGGCCCTTAATCCTTAATCCTTAAATGCTAAGACTGTATTCATTCACAGTTGTATACACAACATACTAGGGCTGTCAAAATTAACGTCAAAGAGAGAAGAAGCAAAAGCAAGGCTGGCACCCATTACACACAAATACCTGTCAACCACTGCCACCCCAGGAGACTTTTTTTATGGTATTTTACAATTTAAATATACATATTCAAATATTATGTATCAGTTTTATGCATAAATGTGATTAATCGCGAGTGATTACAGCAAATTGTGCGATTATATTTATTTCATTGATTGGCAGCCCTACAACATACACAACATAAGTGAGACATACACACACACACAACATCTAAGTTAGTTAAACACCGCTTAAAAACATCAGACGTTCATTTGGAGTTTGTTGCTGCTGTAAGTACATTTCAATGTTGTATGTTGGGGGATGATGCCAGTGATTTGTGCAGGCTAACCAATATTTTTATTCAGCAAACCATTTCTTGGAGAACCATAGATCTTGAATTCAGGAATTGAGCACAGTAACCCTGTGCTCAATAAAATGCTAAGATAAAAAACAGATTCACAAATTGGGTCTGAAATATCTTTAGAGGATCAGATGGGTTTGTCGAAATTCATCCTGTGTTTGGCTATAGTTAAAGCAGTCAGAAAATGTCCGACTGAACAAAACAATATTCTTCACTTTTTTAAGTGCTTACATGCCATGCCATGCAGTCTTTATGGTCTTGACCATGGTTCCCTAATAGATGGCCTGCAAGAGCTCAACCAATGGCCACACTTCAACACACAGACACATTACTGATACTTCAATAAAATCCTGTGGGGTTCTGATTATCAGTACATCGGGTTTTGATTACTAAGCTGACACACTTAGCATCATACCATTCAAAACAAAGGAATGAGGGGACACAATGCACTCGTATGTCAAATAACAGCTATCTCTGTGTACCGCAAATGTTAAATTGTAAGTAAATACACTTGTACAGCTTGATAAAAATCAAACAACAATAATAATTTCTTTATATTCAAAAGTAACTCAGTCCTTTGCCTGGCATTGTTCGCCATGTTTATTTTTTGGGGGAGTGCCGCATATCTAGGCACTACTACTACTACTACTTTTAATAATAATAATAATAATAATAATAATAATAATAATAATAACAAAATAATAATAATTGGAACAAAAAGAACTTACTGGCCCTTGCATTTGCGATGATCTTTAAATGTGGCCCTTGAGAAAAAATAACTAGTGACCACTGGTCCAGACTTTACTTTACATTGTTTCCGATTGAACTGCAATATTTGCTTATTTGTACCATCATTTTTCTACACTCCAGAGCATTCAGCTTTTGGTGACATGTAAGACGCTCACAATAACTGTATACTAACTCAAATCTTCACTGATGTGCCCTATAACACATACAGTACATTACCACCAGCAGCACCTGAGCATAACTGCTGTTTGAGTTTGAACCTTAATATGTTAAGTATGTACTTACTGAAACCAGTTGTTTTTGTGTGTAATTAAATTAGATCTATTTAAATGTGTAGATAAATAGTAAAATTAGATTTTAGGCATTTAGTTTAGTGCCTCAAACTAGCTCTGGTTCAACATAATTAAAGGAATGCTACTTTTTAGCATGCCTGTTTTTCTCTAGCTGTGTTAGTTTATCTTAGCCTGTTTATAATGCAAATGTTTAGAGCTATTTGTAATGAGGTCTGATATCTAAATAATCACTGAACATTTAGTTTACTAAACCAAACATAACTGTTACTTGATTGAATGTCGGCTATTGTCAGTTGTTTACTTTAATGTAACTGTTTGCATCAAATGCAATGTGCTACTATAAAGATAAGCTAATTGCTAATGTATTAGACTTTGTACAATTACCTTTTAAAAACTTGTTATCTATGCTTAATATTTTAGGCTACAACAGCAACATTTGAGCATGAATTAATCACTCATAAGCAGGTTTTTTAAAATAAAAATGGAATACATTTAGGCTTTTAGTGGAAATAATTGCTAATTAAAGCAAATACCTCATGATTTGACTTATGATTTGCTATATTTTGATTGCATTTACAATGATTTATTTGTTATGGGTTAGTTTTAGTTTACAGGTACTGGTTTGAAAAACACATTCAAACACATTTTAAAGCAGTAAGTAAATGTGTTTGCTGCCACAAATGTTTTCTCACCTGAGGGAGTGTGTGTCACCACATCCCATAGCTTCGGGTCAGAGAGCAAGGCTGCCTTTTTAGTGCAACAGTGATAAATATCACCAGTCAATTCACATGCAGGTGTGGAGAAAATGAAAGTAGAATCTGTCTGGTCGCATTGTCTAGCCGAAAGAATAAAAGTGGTTTGAACTGATCTGAAATTCAGGTTTTGTGTAAATGTTTATAATAGACACAAGATTGAATGGGTTGATAAAAGTATCCAAGTGTTTTACCAAAGAGGGGGGGGGGGTTGGTCTGGTGGTCCTAAAC
>JAYDZG010000043.1:8422807-8433721 GCA_034509265.1 Microcambeva bendego
AACTCATATGAACACACCAACAGATGAACTACAAGTTTTTCTTATGATACACTTATTAAAATGTTACTTTATATACTTTAAATTGTATATACATTTTATATAAACATTTTAATTCATATTCTACTCAAGATTAAGACTGAAGATTTTGCTGAGATATTTCAGTCTAATAAGAAATGATGACATGGGTGGTACAGTGACAAAAAGGTACCAGGTGTAATGTTCCAGGTCCTTTCTGTGTGGAGTTTCTCCCTGTATCTGTGTGGGTTTCCTCCAGGTGCTCCAATTTCTCCTACAAGTCCAATGCAGTCACGGTAACTTGAGCTACTAAAATTGTACCTTAGTGTGAATGTTGCGCTTCGATGACTGTCGACTTGTCCGGACATTCGAGTTAATAAATACTGCTTTCATAATAGCTCTTATTATGAAAAATAATTTATTCATGAGTGCAATAGACCCACTGCTGTCTTAATCGAGATAATTGTTTTTGGTAGTTTCAAGAGTTTGAAAGAGATTACTAAATGTAAAAGAAATGCACACCGTTTCTTTTATTTGTGTTAACTTAAAAATATTTGTGTTCTCTCAGGGTGTTGCAGCAGTAAAAAGAGTGCTGGCTCCAATGCCAGTGGTCATGCAAACACACCACGGGCTGTATCATTACAACACTACAGATCAAGCAAGCATAGGGTAAGATAACACATGCTGTACAGTACAAACCTTTAGTACAAGTGTTACCACGACTGAAATTGGTCTCAGCCTGTCTCTTCCACTCTGTCCTGATGTTTGTTGCTGGCTCCACCCTTGTTCCCCCTTCTCCACCCTCCTCCTTCAGAATGCCACCCAGGTTGAGGCAACATCAGGCCTACTCTGGCTCTGGTTCTCTGAGGTAACCTGAGTGGTGTTTGGTCAGTCATGCGGAGAGTAGCAGCCCTCTGACCGGCCAGCAATAAGCAGAGACAGAGGGGACCAACGTAAAAGAGAAGAGGAATGTTTAGCAGGGAGAACAGGCCTACACCAGTGTGACCGAGTAGTAAAGACGAACCAAAAAGATGCAAAAAAAGAAAGAGCGCGTGAAAGGATGAGGACTGCAGTAAATAACAGCAAAGAAAGGGAGGCAGAAACGGGGGAAGGGGACTTTGTGGATTAGCACAAGAAGATTAGGCTGCTGTGGAATACACATAATGTTCTAAGAGAATTAGAGACTCATTACAGCAGAAGATGTGATGTGAAAGATGGCATGAAGAAAAAGGCTGAAGGGATGAAACGATATATGTGGGTGACCATGTGTACATATGAATGAATTGAAAAAGGCAGGATTAAAGGAATTTGGAAATTCCCCGTTCTCAGACTTTTAAGCTATGAGTTAGGTCTTATATGCCACCCAGTGGCCAACAATATGTATTACAACAACGTACAATTTTACACTGGTTCCAAAACACAGCGTTTTATTCCAAAATCTATAAAGATAAAAAACTTTATATAAAAACATTAAAATACATACAATAAAAAATATATAGCTGAACATTTAAATAATGTATACATGTAGTTATTTTGCATGTCAGCACGTTTATCTGGAGTAAAGAAACAGTGCTTATGAAATTGCTTCTGTATTTCTACTGACGTGATTAAACAGTATTTGTAATGTTGTGAAAGGTTCACTGAGAAACTTGAAGTGGAAAAAGACATTAAGTTAAATGTAGACTAAGATGTCCATCTGTCTTAATAGTCTGGCTCCGTCAGTAAAATCATCGTTCACCAAGGCGTCGTCTGTGACTGTGGCGCCCCCTTGTGGCCAGTCTCAAAACAGCAGACCAATGTATAACTCGTCCTACAACCCTGGAGCCTGCATGGATCCCTACATGCGGCCCCCTCAAGGTCCCCCACCCCACGGCATGCTGGGACACCGGAGCGTACCTCCACCGGAGGGTAAGTGGCACACAAATAAGTTATTTTGTTGTCTAATATATTTGATGCATTGAAGAAATGTGTAATTTGATTTAAAAATTGATTTTATCCTCTAAAATGACCGGCACACTGTTTGACTATTTTAAGCTTCTTGTACTCTATTGTTATATAATTAAACTACTTGAAATGATAATTCCTAAATAATTTGATAGTGCTATATCTTGTTTTAGCTCAACCACACAGGGATTGGGTATATTTGGTCGTCAGTTAAGACCAATTGCACAGTAAAAACATAATAATCTAAACACATTTAATTTGATTTAATTTAATTGAAATTTATTTTTATTGCAGTTTAATTAGGATTACTTTTTAAAAATAAAACACCATATTTGTAATTCGGATTACCTAGGGATTTCTTTTATTGTCATATTGTAGTGACAAATGAGCTCACTTCTTAATTGTGTCAAACAAGAAACCCCAAATAAATAAATAGTATCAGTGATTTGTGTTACTTTTTTTTTTTTGGTGTGTAGGAAGTGGCATTCCCTACTGCGGCCAATCCAACATGATGCCAGCTCATTATAATTACCACAACCAGTCGGGTCCAGAGCACATGAGTGCAGGAGATGGTGAGAATGCATTCATATGCAATATTTTTACATCTCTTATATTATCTGCGATACACTTTATGTCACCGTTATTCTCAGTCAGTGGACATAATGCACACATCGAGGATTAATAATTTTCCGCAATTTGTTCTTGTCATTTTTTGTATCTAACAGGTTCTCGTTTCTCAACTCCACTTTCCATATTAAAATTAAGTAAAAAGCGTGCACTATCCATTTCACCTCTTTCTGATGCAAGTGTGGATCTGCAGACTGTAATTCGCACCTCACCCAATTCACTTGTGGCATTTGTCAACTCTCGCTGTGGGCAAAATGCCGCCAGCTCATATGGACACCTGTCTGTGGGGGCTTTGAGGTAAATTGTTTTGTCATACATTTGCAGAGATGTGTAGGTTCTACACCAGTCTGCCATCTAATAGAAATAACTAGTAATAGAAGTAAGTATGTGCATTAATGGAAAGGTAGTACAAAGTGTTTGGGGGCATGTGTATAATATAAATAAAAGTAATTGGAGAACGCAAAATACTGCTGTCACAGAGTTATTCATTTTCATATTAACATTTATAATTACAAGGTAATTTATATAAAAATGTTGTTATTTATTTTATAATAGAAATTATAATATAATTTGCTTTGATTTTTACCACTGCTTTATCCTGGTGAGAGTCAGAGAGGAACTTTTTCCCAGAAATACTGGGTGCAAGGAACATATTCTTTACTCATTGAGCACGGTGCTTTGGCCATCCTTCCCCCTTGACTGTAAAGGTTCCTGGCTGGCTGATAGCACCTGCTGAGATTAGAATATAATAGGAAAATTTATTTTTAAAACCTGTCTTCTTGTTTAACCATTAATCTATGAAGTTAGTCAGTTTAAAGGAGCTCCCTTCATGATTTTTGGTAAAAATGGAATTGTAAATCCATTGTACAACATATTGCAGAGGAATACAGTTCACATTATTTATCCCTAATTAGGATAAGTGGTTTAAGAAAATGAACTGAACTGAACTTAACTTTATCATCTGCTGTTTTACTGTGCCACTAGTTCTAAAACTAAATTATAATGTTAAAATAATGTAACTTATTTGTAAAACTAATGAATTAATGTAAAAACTAATGAATATTTTTTCTGTTT
This sequence comes from Microcambeva bendego, assembly GCA_034509265.1. NCBI lineage: Eukaryota > Metazoa > Chordata > Actinopteri > Siluriformes > Trichomycteridae > Microcambeva > Microcambeva bendego. Next base: position 8,426,468 of record JAYDZG010000043.1, read on the forward strand.
TTCCCCCATGTTTTCGGTACAGTCCTTCAATGGGTTACTCAGGTTCTACAAACTACCAGTCAAGGCCTCAGGGGAACATGTATGGAACACCACTTGGTCACTCCCCTGCTTCATGCCATGGTGCCCCAACACGTCTGCCCCCCCACAACCCTCGTCTTAACCCCATTCTAAAACAGGGACATGTAAGGAAAATATGTTTTTAATTTACTCTGTTATTTCTTTAGCTTTTTTATTGCCTGAAATTTGAGCTTTAATGATGTGCTTTTCTAGCTGAAGACAGAGCCTATCTTAGGCAGCCTGATGGATGGAATTAACGTGAAGTGCCTAGAAGAGCATTCGGAGGGAGATGTGGCCAGTCCCTCCTCCACCGGAACTCAGGTACCACGTCATATTTAAATGTAACGTTTTTGAAAATGTTTGAACATTTTTTAACTTAAACACGAATGTGATCCTCTGGGATGGATTGGTGGTGTGTGATATAAGGAGGCCCTGAAAAGCATTTCATTTACATTTTTTGGCATTTAGCAAATGCCTTTACCTAAGCGCCTATGGTGACAGTACACAGTCTGAATAATTGAAGCTTAATGGCTTTGTCTTAACCACTATTTCAATTAAACTCAGACATCAGTCTATAGTGGGAAAAACTGTTTACAACTGCAAAAATCAGTAATAATGTCATAATGGTCATAAAAATGTCATAAAAATGTCATAATGGATTACTGCTCAAGCTTGCTAAAGTCCTTGTTCACATTGAACATTTTACAGGACAGTTTATTAATTCACCAATTGGATATTTATGCAAAAATGGTCAAATAAAGGCTGTGAAATGATGAGTCTTCATGTTCCTGTTAATATAAGGACCGTAATGCTTAATGGTTTAGAGATAATTTCTTGCATTTGCACTAAGAGTATAATTTGCTTGTTATAATGAATATAACATGTGCTTTTGTAGGACCCTCTTCTTGGTCTTCTAGAAGGCAGAGATGATCTAGATAAAGAGGAAAAACCAGAACCTGAGGCCATCTATGAAACCAACTGCCACTGGGAGAGCTGCAGCAAAGAGTTTGACACCCAAGAACAACTTGTGCATGTAAGAGAAATTGTATTGAGGATCTCAATATAGCTAGAAATTCTGATTTGGTCAAATTCTTTTCACTTTTTACATTTTTGATTGATTTTATCTGATGCAGCACATCAATAATGAGCATATACACGGTGAGAAGAAAGAGTTTGTGTGCCATTGGAAGGACTGTTCTCGTGAGCAGCGCCCTTTTAAGGCTCAGTACATGTTAGTGGTACACATGCGAAGACACACTGGGGAGAAACCTCACAAGTGCACTGTAAGTCTGTGACCTAGCTTTATTCTTTAAGTTCCAGCATTTCGAGGTTTAGCAAAAGAATGTTTTTGACCATGCATCTGTTTGTTTTTATCAGTTTGAGGGATGTAACAAAGCATACTCTCGTCTGGAGAACCTGAAGACACACTTACGCTCACACACTGGTGAGAAACCATATGTGTGTGAGCACGAGGGATGTAACAAGGCTTTCTCTAATGCCTCAGATCGTGCAAAACATCAGAACAGAACACACTCAAATGAGGTATGAACCAAACAGAAATACACACAAATGAATACAAATCAAAGTAAACACACCCAAATATTTTTGTGAAATTTTCTTTACACTCTTTATATTTTCATTCATTTTATTCCTAGAAACCCTACGTCTGCAAGATCCCTGGGTGTACAAAGCGGTACACAGACCCAAGCTCCCTGCGCAAGCATGTGAAGACAGTTCATGGCCCTGAAGCTCACATCACAAAGAAGCATCGTGGAGACACAGGACCTCGACCACCAGGTTCGGCTCTGACCTCTTTAGGTCAAAGTTCAGAACTGCTGGTCGAGAAAGAGGAAAGGACCAGGGAGGATTGCAAACTACTTGCTCCAGAGAACACACTGGTGTGTAACCTTATTTGATTTCTTCTGATAGTATCTGTGATAAGAGCTGGTCTAGGGTTAGAGGTGTAATAACGAAATGTAAAAGAGATCTCTAAAATGTTTTAGCTGAAAAGAACACCAACGTGTGGAGTGCTGTTATTTCAGAGAAGACTCCGTTTTGCCTTTACCAAAACTGCTTTATTAACAGAAGGATCTGGTTGCATGAACAGCCGGGAAACCTTCCAACAACATACAGTTCCAATGTCTGTCAATACTAAACATGACTATTGAATGTGCCTAGAAAGTGAGCTTCCGAGTAAATAAAGTACTACAGTTTCTAAGTCTTGCTTCTGAATCAGCCGCGCTTGATTGGTTTTTAATACAGCTGCTACTCTATAATCACTGTGATTGGTTTGCTTTCCAGCCAAAGCCTATTCACGGACTCTAAGAGTATAAAAATAGGCATTTATAAGTATTTATTAAAAATTTTCAATGAATCGTGGCTGCTCTGGAACGTAACCGCCACAAATATAGGGGGTTTACCGTATCACAGTTTGTTGAATATAGTGCTAGAAAAGGCAGACCAACACAATATTAGGAAGGTGGAAATATGTCATTACTGACCGGTGTATCAATTATTTAAATATTAAAATGTATTTCGTTATGACTTTACTTTTTGTCTCTTTTACAAAGAAGTCACAACAAAGTCCAGGGGGTCAGTCATCATGCAGTAGTGAACGCTCTCCACTTGGTAGCACAAACAACAATGACAGCGGCGTGGAGATGAACCTGAATGCAGCAGGTAGCCTGGAGGACTTGACTGCAGTGGAGGATAAAGGAGGCACCCACATGGCAGAACATAATGTGGGAGTGGGTTCCGGGGGCATGGGCATGTCTGCTCAAGCTCTGAAAAGGTTGGAGGACATAAAGATCGATAAACTAAAACAGATCCACAAGCAGACCCAACCAAGCCGGGGTGCCGGAAATAAACTACCTGCACTTTCAGGTAAATATCTAGTAAAACATGGAAAACTTCAATTCAATTGGTTGTTCTTAAGTAAAATGTTTGTCTGGTAAATCTGTTTTCATATAAGAAATAATGTAAATAGAATTCATATCTGCCAAAAAGGGTTTTCAACCTTTCAAATATCTTAAATGCTCTTTTGTGTTTTAAAAACGAAAATTTTAAAATGTTTGTATGGTAAATCATTTGTAACCCAAGGTTCCACTGTAGTTTTTATGAACATTAACAGTGATTTTTTTTCAAATAACAATTCCTGGTGTTATACTTAGAGCTAATATTCCCTTCTATCTTTAGCATCAGGTGAGAAGATGAGCATGTGTGGTCCCTCGCCTCTTCTCTCTAACCGACGTGTGATGGAGCTGTCTACACCAGAACTGTGTGGAGCAGGAATGGTCGGAGGTGGCAGAATGGTCATGCCTTGTCCACCCAACGACCGCCGTGGAAGTGCTACCAGCAGTCTAAGCTCTGCCTACACTGTGAGTCGCCGTTCCTCCATGGTGTCCCCTTACCTGTCCAGCCGACGGTCCAGTGAAGTATCCCAAGTGGGCACAGGGGGTCATTGCCAGTCTGTCATGGGAAATGATATGGTTGGGGACCCATTATCACCGGAGAACAACCACAGAACCGGATCATATCAGAATGTAAGTGGTTTGCCAGGTCTACCAAGTCTTACCCCTGCAGAGCAGTATAGTCTGAAAGCTAAATATGCAGCGGCAACTGGTGGCCCACCACCTACACCTCTGCCTAATATGGAACAGCCTGGTACCCCAGGTAGACGTGGTGGTTTCCTAAATGAATATGAGGGACAGCTCCTGCCACCATTCCTACATCAAGTGGGCGCTAGGAGACATAGTGCAAACACAGAGTACGGAACTGGGATTATTTACCCCCACCAAGCACCTGGCAACAACGTGAGACGTGCCAGTGATCCAGTACGTCCTGCAGGTGAGCCCCAAGCACTTGCTAAGGTCCAACGCTTTAACAGTTTAAGTAACATGGCATTAATGGGGCGACGCAATGCCATGCAACACTGTGGGTCTGATGCTAACCTTTCCAGGCACATGTACTCGCCACGACCTCCAAGCATCTCTGAGAATGTAATGATGGAGGCTATGGCTATGGAGCCTCAGGGAAACACCACAGATGGCAGAGTTCAGGGTAATATGATACAAGGTGACGACAGGCCTTATTTGCCATACCAGCATACCCATACAAGCAATCAGCTCTCCCCAGGACATGAAAACATGGGGTGCATGGATCCATCTTACTCATCTCATATACAAGGAAAATACCACAGCCAGCACGGGAATACTGTTGGCAAAACTATGGGTCAAAATGACATGTCAAACACTCTCCTCCAACAGGCTGAATACAGTATGAGCACCTGTCAGCTCAGTCCCTCTGGACCACAATACCCTAGCCTGGGGCAGCCTCGTGAGGGACCTGGACCCTGGGGACAAAATAACCAGCTCCACAATTCTCACAGTGTGACTGTAGAAGGAAATATGCAGTACCAGGACACAAGAATTCAGTCACAGCAGTATTCTCAAGGTTTATACGATCCCAGTGTTAACCAAACCCTTCAAAGGGTGACTATTAAACCAGAACAGTTTCATACAGCGATGGGAGGTTCCAACGCCTGCCAAAATTCCAAGCCTCTTCAACAGCAGCGTCAGCATAACACTATGGAAGTTTGTCAGCAAGGGTACACACCACAGACAAAAGAGCATGCTTTATTAAACAAACCATCCCACCCTAGTTGTGACTATGTTCATGGTCAAATGAAGACCCAGACTGATCATGGTCAACAGCAAAGCCAGGCAGGATCGTTCTCCCATGGTGGAAGCTTAAGTCTTGGCTGTGCAGGCTCTGCATTGGCTGAGGATCAGAGGTCACGGACACCAATGCTGCAGGTAAAAGAGATGATGGTGCGGAACTATGTACAGTCACAACAGGCACTTCTTTGGGAGCAGCAAGGGCAACAAGCAGCAAACAACAACCTTCCGAGGAAATCAGACATGGACATGGGCGATCAGACACCAATGATGCAGCATAGCCCCCAAGATCAGCAACTTAATCAAAGCATCTATCAGAACAATTATCAAAGCTACACTAATCAGAATGTCATGAGTTCCCCAGCACATGGCCGTGCGGCCAGTTCGGTGTCTGTAAGAGAACGGATGGTGGGCATGCAAGGTTCCTGCTACAACCATGACATGGTACCACAACCTCCCCAGGGTCAAAAGCCACTGAGTCGTCAAAACAGCCTTTCCCAACAGGCAAATGTGGCATACTTAGGAAGCCCACCTAGCCTAAGCCCTAACAATTCTACTGCCAGCCCTAGGAGAGGAGTTCGGCTACCACCCGTTCCCCAACAGACAGAAAGTTTCTATTACTCAGGTCAGATTCACATGCACCCCAGCATGGATAAGACGATGGTACCCCAGGATGTACCCTGCCAGACACAGCAGCACCTTACAGGGATAGAATCCTCTACAAAGGCAGCATATTCACAGTCTGAACCCATGTCCAATACACTGGACAACTTGGACTTGGAAAATGCTCAGATTGACTTTGCTTCTATCATCGAGGACGCAGATCCTTCGTCATATAGTCCAGTAAACCCACTTCTGGGAAACCAATCATCATCCCAGGCCTCCTCCCGTCTGACCACTCCCCAAAACTCCATCACACTTCCCTCTAACCTATCCAACATGGCTATTGGCGACATGACATCCATGCTCACGTCTCTCGCAGGGGAGAACAAATATCTGAACACATTGTCTTAAAGATGATTTTAAGACATATACCTTGTATTTCTTTTGTTGGAACTGTTAATAAAAACGTTGTTTAAATGTAAATATATGATACTTTTAAATTAGAATGGAGTTTAAACTAAGACAGTGATAGAAATAACTATCATCTTCTCTATGAAATTATAAGGGAGTAGGAAAAGATTTAAAGAGAAAATGTGTTTCCTTTATTAAGAACTTTTTAAAGCTTCTTATGCATAATAAATGGTACAATACAACAGGTCTAAAGTGCCTTGCCTATTATGGCTGATGTACAGTAGATTTGACTGACAGGTAGATTCAGAAGGTACAAAACTGATAATTACCCATAGTTATTATATCCATTTGCAGTGCAGTATTTAAAGCCTTAACAGTAATTAGTCTTGGTGTTTAAATTGAATGTGGTGAAACACAAGAATGGATCTAGTTAAACCCATTTGGCTTTAAGTGCCTTTACTCTTATGATGTTTATATACCGTACATTTGTTTTCAGAATGGTAGCTTTAAGAAAACAGATTTTTTGTTTTCTTAAATGGTTTTCTATTTTAAGGCCTGGCTACACTAAGCTGATTTTAGTATGACCACACAATTTAGGCTTTAATATAATTTAAACATTATAGCTCCAGGGATTTAATATCATGCTCATGCTTAATGAGCACCGAATGCTGCCTATCTGAAGTGTTATTTTATTCTTTCAAGTTTATCATTATATGATACATCAGTCAGCTAACAGACACTTTCAGCTTCATAGAGTTTCCAGGCCCAAACTGCAACACATCATACAAACTAGCCTATTAATATTGCACTGACAACAGCACTGAGCTGAAGAACAATTTTGAATTAAACAGATTTTTGTAATGATACTTACTTATAGTATAGTATATGTATGATACTGCATTTAGGCAGTGTTTATTTGAAAAGCTATAAAACAGAATGTTCTTTCGATGCTCTGTCATACTGATGTGTTTCAGTTCAAGTATTACAATAAAACACATTCAACTGCTTCATTATAGCTGTCAATGACATACCAAAGATTATTAGCACCGGGATGACTGCATGTGCACGCTTAAATATCACCATTAAGGCAGTTATGTGTCTATGTCTCCTTAGTGCTGCATTGGAGAATGTAACGTTTAACATTCTTTTAAAAAAAGGTTTTTTGTGGATTTTGCATTTAAGTGTGTTGTTCTAGCATCTCTCACAATTATTATTACTTTTTTTTGCTGGCGAAAGATCATTAATGTAGCAATGCAATGGCATGATATTAGCAGCTATTACATCTATATACCAGAAATAAAATGATATATATATTTTGCATACCATTTTCTACATTTTTATACAAAGGTACTATATTCTACCTGTTTATTAATAAACACGGCCTGTGATGGAAGCAAGTTCTGTGTTGTCACATTTTATGTTTTTATGTATGAGGGATTCTCAAAAATTTCTGCAGTTTTATATTTTCATCTCAAACAGTGAGGGTGGGAAGAGTTGTAATTGATTG